>JAQFZZ010000039.1:0-49700 GCA_034696405.1 Isotoma caerulea | reverse complement strand
AATGCCCAAATATTTGTCCCTAATATTATTATTACGAGGATCTGCCTAGTAATAGCTTTAATACACCTCTTCATCTACAGCCAGTGTCGGTCTTCTTCTCTATAGACAAATGGTGGACGAAAATAATCAACATGATTAGTATTACTACACAACTCCATAGCTAAATTGTTCTATGTACATATGTTATGTAAATAATGGATGGTTATGTCATGAAATTCTCAACAGAAATCATAATTCTTTGGACCCTACTCCATCCTCGTGCTCTTTCATCCACTTTTATCATACATTTTAAACCCTCTAGGTCAGGTTAGCTACAGTTCACCCACTTATAATAGGAATTATTTGTCGAAGATTCAACTAACAAAAACAAAGGTTATATAACTTGCTAAACATGTTTAGTACCTAATAGAGAGATAGAAGAGAAAGATGAAGCCGCAAAGGAAAAGCATATAGGAACATGATAATTTCATACATTCAGAGATATCAGAGAAGAGCAAGCAAATGTAAAAGCAAGCAGGAGTGGAAAGATCATAAATATATTATTGCTCTACTCATTGGAACCTGAGTAAAACCACCACCACCACCTTTTCATTTCATTCCTGTTGCATTCAAATTTGAAAGGGAGCCTTTCCACAATTTTACAGATTCATAGAGATATTAAGCCAAGCAGGTATGCTTTTTGTATTTCTAGGGAGTTGGAACACAACTGTGGAGAGGAAATGAAATCGTCATAAGTATTAATCACATCGAGAAAAGAGCAGTCGTTCTTGAACCAAGTACTAACCAAGTACTACTTTAACTAAGGCACCGATAGTCTTTTTGGTACTTTAAGGATTAAAATCTGTACTCTCATAGCAAGCATAGAGGAAAATGATCAACTTTTAACCAATTCAGTTCTTCAGCTTGGCTTCGAAGCTTCGTATTATGATGACTTCAGTCTCTCTCTACTGCTGCACTATTCAATATGATTTGTATTTATGCATGAATTTATATTCAACAACAAATAGAGTATATACAAATCTCATGTATTTTCTTTTTACTCATCGTGGGTTTAGATACTCGAACGACGAAGATAGAAAGAACTGTTAGTTAGTACAAGGTGGATACAAGTGGAACTAGTCGAAGTGGATATTAGTTGAATCTAGTTTTAATTACACTCATTAGATTTTAGGTGAAAGTAGATAGTAAAAGGAAGAAGAGATCCAAGAAAGTAAGTGGATCATCAGAAAGAAAACTACAGATAGAGGATGGAGAGAGAGAGAGAGCTTTTAGGAAATCTAAATTGTGGAGTAATCAAAACGTCTGTTTGTTGTGAAAAGTAAAAGCATTCGTTCATTCTGAATTCTAGATTCTACACAGATAGAACTTTTAGAAGTAGAAAACATCAAAAGAATTCTTTTTCCATTCGTATTCATTTGAATCCAAAAGGAAGGAAGGAAAAGGAAAGATCACAAGGAATCACAACTATCTCTGACATAGATCTATCTTTTAGTCCTATTCTACTAACTAGTCTTATCCAACAGAGTAGATTCAAGTCATCCATAGATATTATTCATTCAACAACTCGATAAGAAATTCTCCAAATTCTATGTAAAACATTCTCTCATCCTTTTATTCTTTTCTCTCTGTCTTAAGAAATTAATTCCCAGATCAAAATCCTACCTATAATCATGCTAACTAATATAACAAACAACTTTCATTTATTTTCAACTCATTTCACTCTCGTCTTTGTTTTTTCAAAAGGATTGCATAAATGAAGTTTAAGCATTATTAGACACAGACATACCTCTGTCTGAACAATATTAGAATTTTACAGACGATACAACTCATACTGACTTTCACCATGATGATGAAAAGATATCAAAACTCTGAGATGAATTACGTATGACGTACCACCCACCAAGAGATATAGAAATAACGAAGGAGAAAGGTTTCAAAGACATCGAAATTCGAAAGGTGAAGGGTCCATACAGATATCTATATGATCTTCCATATAGTAGAATATAAGACTCATCTGTACAAAGTCTGTAGTAATGATAGAGTTGTGTGTAATGCAGAAGAATCATGTAGATGTAAAACAGTTTGGCCGATAAGTATCTCAACTGGATCCTTGCTGAAGACTGAACAACCCTCTCACTCACTTCTTGAGATAGCTTTTAAAGATGCCTCTAACTAATTATTCATTCTCCAGACGGAATCATCTTCTCTTCTCCACTTTCTCTGTCTTTTGTGGTAGTACATCGTATCGTGCTTATGCCATCTAATACCAAATATCTCTTCATTCAATGTTCAAACATTTCGCAACCCAAACCCTTTCTCTCTCTCTCTCGTATGTCTTCCTTAAGGTTTAAATGTATAAAGAGAGATAAGTCATAAGAATATGAGATGAGGGTGGTTGGGTTTGCTCAAGTAAGTTGCGTCATCAAAGATCTATCGCTTTTTGAGACGTTCAGATTCTGAGATATCACCAATCTTCAGAATAGCTTACCAACCAACTTGCTCTAGACTAAAATCATGGAAAGAAATAAATCCAAGAGATTCCGTTCCGTAATACCGTATCAAGCAAGTAACGTAAAGGATAAAATCAACCATATTTTAACGTATAGACACTGCACGACCTCTCTCAACTTTTTCTCAAAGTTCCATTCCATACTAATCCGTTCAGTTGATTAATCATGAAATCAACCTTTGTTCATATTGTTGGCTTTAGGTATGTTAGACATTTGATTTGTTAAATAAATTAAATTGCATACCACAAATGAAAACTTAATTACATGCCATAACTGCTGTAATAACGATCCAGCTATTAATTGGCAGTAGGTAGGTATTACACAATTATTTCTCGTTGCATTATTCCTTTCGATAGAATTGCTATAATTAAATGTTATGTTACCATGCAGAAAGCAATATGGAATATGAAAACTATAGTCAATTTTGTAATCGTGTCCATTTATTAGTGATATGGGCTATTACACCGAAGTAAAATGCAGTAGGCTTGCATTCTTGTTAAATAATATTGTGTTCAATGAGGCAAACTAATGGATGACAATTTGTAACCCGTCCAATTGGTTGATCTGTGATCTTGTTTTTGGAATTCAATTGAGATTCCTCAAATTGTTTTCATTTTAAAACTACTCCAACTATTAATTGTTAACACCCTGTATCAGGTTACAAAGACAATATAAACTTAATCTTCATTGTCCATCTGTTACTACTATAATACTAGAGTCGGTATAAATAAATAAATGTTAATATCTATAAACGTGAAGCGAAAAATTAATGATCAAAGATATTCAAGGAGATATCAAATGATCAAATATTCTAGTTCTTCGAGCCGATAGCATATAAATAAGTCTTATCAAAATGTAAAAAAATGTCATACCAAAGAAGGTCCGGTTCGTTGTAAATCTGTAAATGCATGCATTCTATGCACCCATTCATGCATTGGTTTGGTTAGAACGGCGGCACAAACTTGTATCATATCACATAAAGGAGAGCAAGGAGAGATTTATAGACAAGTCGTAAGTAATTGTCAAAGATTGTAGAATTTTTATTCTCAACTCCTCATCTGAAGAAAGTGACTGGACCGACCGCACTAAGATGATCTCTTATAATATCTAATACATGCTTTGATAGTTGATGGCAGATTGAGAATGAAGCTCAATTACTTGATTTTGATAGGGACAGACCACACGCGTATATTGTCGAATGAATAATTCATCGGTTGATGAAATATCATTGGATGAGATCTGGACGATTATGAGAATGATCGGCATCAATAATGGGTCACTGAAAAGATACCTACGACAGATAGATGGACAGTTAGTCATTTGAGGTAACAGAGGAGAAAACAGGTTCCATCCGACCGACCAACAACTGCTGGACTCAGACTGCATTCAAATATCCATATAATTTTTAAATCTTGTAAAAAAACTCCTTCCGCTTAATCTTCCCCTATAGTGATTGATACTGACCGCAATTCTAATCAGCCACGATCAAGAAATCCATCCATCCATCCAACAAAGAAAAATTCAATGCTGTCCATCCATAAGATAAGTCAGGGTAAAAACTCACAGAGAGCTGTGGGCGGATTGGGATTTGATGAGAAATGTCAAGCCTCTCGTTTCCCTTATGAACTTATTTTTACAACGAGCGAAAAGCCTCAAGACTTGAGATCATCTATGTCAGAAGAGTGTGTGAATGCGTAAAAAGACGCTCTAGATCTACTCTTATATTATGTATTAAAGTGAGCCAAGGAGAAAAAAGCAGTATGATAACAAAATATCATATCTTGAGTATATCACCTAAGATGAGTGCCCATGTTGAAGGGTATTGCATATAATGGTATAGCAAGTTGTGGGATGTCAGAAGGTCCCAGGTTAGCTGTCAATCAAACCGGAGAACCAAGCCCCCCTTGGGTTTTTTGTCTAATCAGCTGTCATGAATATTTGACAAGTAGACATCTCCAACAGATATGATACTTGGATCCGTTCCCTTTAATTCTACACACTGTTTAATATATTACAAGCTACAATCTACTAATATCATGGACATATTTACTACTAACTACACAGTGTAGTTTACACACCTATCAGACTTCATAAGTTGAATTGGGTATGGATATGGATAGATGGATACAATAATAGAAGACCTGACTAGGCTCATCAAAGGTCTCATCTGACAGAGTGTTCAACCTCAACCCTGCCTGGCTGATCACATCACCCTTTTTTAAACTTTGGAAACTTTTCTTCTTCCCCGTTTTCTTTTATTATTATTATTACACACTATTATCTTCGCTTACTCTGATCCTTCATCAAACATTTAAAATCAATGTTAAACATCTTGCAAATACCTCACTTGTTATTTTAACAAACCAGAAAAAATACAACCACCCACCCTAGTATAACTTCCAACTTGAACAAACCTGTGGATGAGTTGAGGTTGTGTGCTATCAAAATGGTAAAAAGAGTTTGGTATGGTACCACCGAAGAACCCCCTCGTCTCGCTATTATTTTACAAATTGGATTTATTTCCCTTCACTATTTGCCTATTCACCTCATTCGATTCATAAATTCTTCCTCAATGTTATCTAATATGCCAGAATAGACTAGCTACTTAATGTCAATAAGTTTATTAATAGTTTACCGAACAGACCAACAGAATACACATTTACTTTCACCACTCCTACAACCAACTAACCAACCACTATTACCATATTCATGAAGTGCTACATCGTAAGTAGTATAGTTACTAACTTGGAAAATTGTAAAACTAACAACAATAATTTGTAGAGATATTTTCTTACACAACTACTGCTTACAGAATTGAAATTACTGTTTCAAAAAATCCCTTTCACCAATTTATAATTTAATATTATAACACAGGGAATGAAAGATTTTTGGCAGATTCTTCCATAATTTTTATGCATACGAGAGGAAAAGAGACATGTTTCTAGGTTTGCATAATAGAAATAAATTCATTCAAGCCTTTCGAGTGAAACCGACAGGGAACTTTTGATAGAAAGGTCGTTTCACGGCCAACTTCTATGAATGATTCCGTCACAAAGGTTTTGCACCATTGTTGGAACTCATCGAACCATCCAACGGAACTTAAAATTCTCCTGTGCTTATTCACATTTATAGACATTTGGATCCAAAATTCACAATTCTTCCCCACCTCTCTCTCTCTTTCTCTCTCTGCTTTTCTATCCCCGATGAGACGAACGGGTGAATAAAAGAGTTGACACGACCCTTTAGCTTTGCATGACGATATTCCCTACTATTATGATATCATCCAAAAGTAAAGTCAAATTCCGAAAAAGCATTCACTGTCACTTCTCTTTCTTTACCAGGAAATCCATCAATGCACAAACGAATGGTTTGCAACATAATAGATGAAATTACTTAGTCAAAAAGTAAACTGTTCAAAATCCTTTGATCCCTTGATTTCCCAGGATATGAGATTTATTTATTTAATGCAATATGAGAATTGATATAGAAGAGGAAATATCTGCAGTGCAATTTCGAGATAACTCAGTATCAAATAGATTTAAGGTTTTAAAAAAGTTTGCTAATAAATAAATACATGTATTCAACTCTGGCCATATTTTATACAAGTTGAGACTTCCGTGAAGTGTTTGTACTCTTGACTTGAAGTGTTTCACAAAGAACGAGTCAAAAATCCTCTACTAACGAACTAAGTCCGGGTTGACTTCAATTACCCTAGATTACTTTTTTAGCAAGGCAGGAACGTGATCTATGCAAACTGATGGTGGTAGTCTGTTCATCAGAAAGAGTTTGTTCTGCATGTATGCATTTAGAATTATATCCCGGAGATAAATTAATTGGGAAAAGAAATAGGAAGTGAAGTGAAGCAAGGATAGGATGGATGGTAACACACCACCATGGGACTGAAAAGTTGGCCCTGCCCCATTCCAACTATTTTATTCGTATTTCTCTGTATCTCGTGCAGTGGAAAAGTGTTCGTATGGAAAAATTGGACTAAAAGAAAGAAGGAAAGACGGACGGACGTGGTGGTAATATATTTTCTAATTGAATTAGACAAAAGAGAGATCAGTACAGATTAAAATGGGAGAAAAAAGTGATCAAAGCGGGTGGTAGTAAAAACAGAAAAGAAATTAAAGCAAATCCTGAGAGTAAATCAGTGTCTAGAGTGAAAGCCTGCAGGAGACAAGGGAAGAAGGCGGCTATTCTCCTTTAATACTAAACGGCTAGAAATAAAACAGTAGAGAAAGAAACTCATACTATCAAGGCGTAGGGATGGTTAGATCTTTGGAACATCCGAACCAAATTACTTGTTACTACTATTTTTCCATAACATCCCATACAGAATTCACTACTACTTGTACAAGCACTATAACACCAACAACTGCTACTCTTTCTTATGGTAAAGATCTTTTGCCTTCTTTCTTTTTCTCATCATCCCCATGGAGTTCTCAAAAACGGCAACTCTCAGCAGAAGATGCTATAAAAATATATAAATCAGAAAATTATCGCATTTAGTGCAGAGTGGAAAAGCAAGAGTGAGGTCTTCTTCATGCTTTCAATTCACCACCCACAGTAGCATTCTAGCCATCCAAACCCCACCCACCAATAGTGTAGAAGAAAAAGTAGTACGAATATCATCGGACTATGAACTTTATACGGGAAAAGTCAAGAGATGAAATTCTGCAAGAAAGAAAGCAAAAGATATAAAGAAACTATGAAGAATAGGAAAGTCTGCGTGGTTTTTCTCTCGTGTGATATTCGAACTAACACAATTCATACATATTACTGTTACACTATCTATAGATAAACTCAAGTCTCAACAGCTAAAAAGGGAAGAAATGAGAGACAAAAGGGTTCTTTTCACAGATACTAATTCTCCTCAGGGTCATGTGTAGGGTCGGATGGAGCTATGACACAAAAAATTACCCACCCGACTCTCAAGTCTCTTTCTTCAAACTAAAAAAATGGCTTTCTGTGATTCATTTTCTTTTTAAACAACTTTTTCTCTCAAACAAATTAACGAGAAATGAGAGTAGAGACAAAATTTTACTGTAAATCATGTAGCTTTTTTGAGCGTTTCACAATTTGTTTCTCGCACTCACTCCTTTCCTTATACTATCACCCATTCCCTTTCTGCCTGGTCTCACTCCCTACCACCATCATCAACGATTCAAACTCTCGCTAGAAAAAGAAGTAACTTTTAAAACGACATAGAAAAGATAATGGTGATAGTAACACTAATACTTTTCCACCAACGAGCATCCTCAATAATTTTTATTACAATCGAATAAATCCAAAAGAAAACAGGACAGAAAAAATTAGATGGAGAATATTACGAAGACAGGAAGAACCTTTTTTTAACTTTTTCTTTCACAGCATCTAATTTCCTCGTCTCCCATCAAGCTCAGAGAAGAGATGCCCCTTCATTTCATCGTTTCATTTTAACTTTAGTTATTTCATTGAGATCTAAGAGCCACCATCACTGCCACCGATATAATAATACCACTTGTCTTATTACACAAACTCTATCTGCCCCGTATGCTTTCTCTCTCGCTCCTTCTTTCTTTCTCTTTTCTGCTGGGTTCTAGTAATAACTAGTTAATCACTTCCATAAATAAGCAACCGGTTTTTACTACAAAAATGCCATCTCGAAATATTGCACTTCTTTCTTCGTCTCTCCCCAGCAGTAGCATTATACGAGTAACTAATCCCACACTTTCTGTCACCCTATTGCACATTTTCATTACATTCCCTCAAATAATTCACCAGATTATGAACAATCGTTGCTTTAGTTTCAATGATATTATATCAGTATGTGCAATAAAATATAGGCTCATAAGTAAACCATCCCTCTATTCTTGATTACAGCATTTTACCATCGTTTTTCTTCCTATAAATAAACACAAAATGTTCATTTTACAAACTATCGAATTGTTTTAACCAAAAAAGCAGCCAAGTTCATTTATTTTATCTCAACTTACCCAATATATGTGACTGAGACAAACGATTTGTAAATGTGTCTGGGATGTTCAGCCAAATACAGAAAATATGCGAATTATTTATCAACTGCTAACTATTTGTTTCTAAAAGTTTTGATTGCATCTTAAATTCTCCTAGGTAAGGTAACTTATGGATTAAAGACGATGAGAAAATAGTAAACAATAGACACCCCATATTTCTCACATTCCCTCACTCTTTTTCTATTGAAAATTTCCTTGTAAAAAGTAACTTTCTTCCTAGACGTAAACTATTGTGGAAAGAAAGGAATTTTTAGTTTCTTCACCCACAAACAAATTCCGTTTCAAACAGATATGTAATGCAAGCTCAAGTTTACAGAGAAACACCCACAATGCTCGACTTAAATGTAAAAGAAGGAGCCTTACAGGCTACGTAACTCTCGTCTCACTTCAACTTGGAAAGGAGCAGACAGGTACTCACTTAGAAACTTGAGGAATTTTCTATAAATTTTAAACGATTATATTCAAAGAGGAATGTGATATAAAAAGGTTACAACAGAAGATATAATATTAGGAGAAAGGGGTGAATTGGAGTATGTATACAATCCTTATGTCAGTGTTAGTTTGATGTTGTTTTGTCGGTTAAAGGTACTTACTGAGGTTATAAAGAGCAGCAAAGTATAAAGGGTAGAATAGCTAGTGGTTGAGAAAATTTAGTAAATAAGAAAAGGAGTTGACAGAGGAAATAGCCACAAAAACCGTGTAAGTCAATCTCAAGTGTAGAATTGCAGAGTTGGGAGAAAGAGTGCAATGATACACAAGGAAGTGAAAGTATGCCTTGATGTCTTCGGAGGATGAGAAAGTGGAAGTTAAAGAATTTTTGAAGGGAATAGGATTCCTATGAGTTAAGTACCTCTACTAGTAATAAGTACTCTTATTACTTACTACATGTACGTGTACATGAAGAGATAGGAACAACGAGGAAGATGATATTTTATAAGAAATATAATAAGGAATGAGAGGCGTGTGTACCCTCTACCTTATATAGGATGACTTGTACTATCACCGTTAAACTTTCTAGTGGAGTTTGGCTCTTAAATTAATTAGAAAAAACTGGAGATAAGGGCTGAAGGAAAAAGGGGTAGTTTTACTTTTCCCAGCATCATCGTCATCATCATCATTGGCGAAGTGATATGTTACAGGAAGTAAAAAGACGGGGTTTCCTTCTTTCGACTTCTTCTAGTTCCTCTTTTTACTCCATCCTCATAGTAATAATAATTGCAGACTGGTGAAGCAGTAAGTAGTAACTTTTTCTCCTCATGATACAAAAAGAGGATGAACGAGGACGTCGGGATGCTCCAAAAGAGTAGTTCTCTAGTAGGGAACACTTTCCAAAAAACCCAAGTAATTAGATAAGAAGGGACATAAAAATCGACTAATTATCAACCGGAGGGCCATCGAATATTAATGAAAAAGACCTGACGTCATAAGCAGCCTTAGACGGGAGACAAGATAGATAAGGTATGCCTATCTCTCCCTTAGATAATACGAACATCATCATAGCAAAATATAATGCATATCTCTCGTACGAGTTTTCTCACCGTTCATATTCCACTCCAGATGATAGTTGTACCAACACCACTGTTCGAGATGATGATGATACACACCACTACTAACTACTAGATTGTAGATACTTTTACTTTTTACCTCTAGTTAGTCTGTTATTAGTACTCTCTCTTTCCTCATTTCTCCATCCTTCCTTCCTCCTCAAATAATATTATAACTAATCTAGATGCGTACAGTTTTTCCAACCGAGAGAGAGAGAGAGATATTACACATACATAAGTAACTTACTACTACTACTACACACTACACCATACATACAGAGAGAGAGATAGAAGCAGTTAGTTTTGTAGTAGATCGCGTATATATTTTTTGAATTTTTAATTGCAACCAAGTTTGGATCGTTCATTTTCTCTTGTTCGTCCCCTGTGTGTTGAGCTTTGGAATAGGAGTGATACCCGCCGGGGCTCATGGAAAATCCTTCTTCCAAATCATCATTACTTCACATCTATAATATCCCTTCCGAGCAATATCATCATCTGGAAGATACACTTTGACTATAGCCAAAGAGGTCTTACATACAACAACCCTAGTTTCTGCTCTCTCGATCTCCTTTATCAACTCATCCGATGAAGACTCATCCCGTTCCGGCGACTCTCATCACAGATGATACTGAATTAATGATAGGTACGATATTTTATATGCTTTGTACTAGACCCACACCAAAACTGCCACTACTATCATAATATAGATATTTGATACAAGAGGTGGTTGGTCTGGTTCAACTTTAACCTCTTTTCTTTATCTCTCATCATCATAATACAAAAGTCACATACCATACCTTCAAAATACATTTAGGTACTATACAATAGAATCTTATAGACAATACCCTTCAATCCACATGGAGGTAGTAGGTAGAGGTACTTTCTCCCAACTTTCCATCTCTCGATACCCCTTCCAACATTGAAACTTTGAAACCATAAGTCCCAAATCCAAGCATCGTTCCTCTCCTCTCTCAGCTTTTGATAAAAATATCACCGGTCTCTCTCTCTCTCAACTCATTATGATATTCTAAGCCAAAAAGGATATGAGTTTGCTTTAAAATATTCATTGTACTTTCACTCATTCTCCGAACAAGCATACAATAGTCTAATACCATATGACTAACATAGTTCGAGTGTATGTATTAGCTCTGAAGCCCTTACTGGTTTGGTACTTGTACCTAGTATCTATTCTCTTGTGACTGCAATACTTCCTTTCTCTTTCTCTCTCGGTAGAAGTGAAACACACCATCAATATTATGTAGGATCCAAGCATACACGTTTCATAATATGATGAAGGAGGAAAGATCATCATCGTCATCATCATCATCACACTGACTGACTTGACTGTCTGCCAGGGCAGTATTGTCTATATTAGATATTATCGTTTATATTGCACCAATGCTATGTCACTGACTAAGGTGAAAGCATGCAGAATGATAGATTCCGGTGACTTGACTTTCTTTTATTTCTCGTGGTAGTAACAACAATCATCTCTTCCATTCCATTAGAATAAAATGGCCTACTCACTGAATAATCGATTGAAATTAACCACATTGGATTAATCTCTTGTCCGGAATTCTGATCGCCATTCATTCCATAAATTATTATGACGTTCTATGCAGATGAATTTGATATAAATTCTCGTGTTTCTAGTCCAACTATATGCCTATATTCAGAGTCAACTCAATTCCAACTTCCAACGGATTTATCCACTTCAATCCAGACAATAGAGGTACGGTGAGTAAACCTTCCTAGAAGGAGCAATGTATGGAAGCAGAATTCAATAATATCATAAATTCTAGTTCTAAGGGTTCAGACAGAAGCAGGACAAGGGAGGCCCGCCTATACTGTAATGGAAAATGGAATTTGTACTATTAGGCAGCACATGTTTGAGGTACAATATGATAATAATAGCATGAAAATGTAGACAAACTCTTGAAGACTCATAGAGGAAAAATCTATTCAATTTTTCATCAAAATCATGGCATATAAAATTTCTAATAATGTATGCTTGACACAATAAAAATATCATGAAGTCAAAGATGAAAGAGAAATAAGGGCAACCCTACCGATGGTGATGATATTGCTAAAGGGATGAAATTACGAAAGACTCTCATGTCAACAGGATTAACTGAAACACTTATTGAGGCAATATAAATTAAATAGGACAAATTTGCGGGTTTGGTTTTCTTGCTCCGGCTATTTGTCGCATACAAGTAGAAAATATGAATGTCGGAGTTTCCAAGTTACAAAGAAAGTAAATTTAATAGAACGGAAGCAGAGTATAAGAAGATGAAGATAATTTTAACTATCTGGTAGGTTGTATTATATACAAGGAAAGAAAAATAGATTGGACGAGATGCTTAGTTAGTAAGTAGAGTTTAAATCAAGAGAAAATAAGATTTTAATAGGTAAAAAGGTGTATCAAAGATTTGATATAGGCAGAGGACGGTTGGGCGGTCGAGTTAGTCGAGTTTGAGTTGTTGGTTGGATTGAGGTAAAATGTATTTAAAATTGAATGAGATTAGAAGAAGAAGAAGAGGGCTAAGTAAGGTGAGTGAGGTGAGGTGGATGAAATGGAAGACGGAGATGAGAGGCAAAAGAAGTTACGGTAGAAATGTTTGCTTTCAATCTGTGATACTTTCACTACTACTTTTACTAGTCACCACTACCACTCCCATGATCCTTACTACTAAAGACACTACTACTTTGCTTCAACAACTTTCTCAAGGATTTTCCTTGGAAATTCTCTTATGTTTTTCGTGTGACTAGCGAACCCAATGGAAGTCGACTATATACCTGTGCTTCCTCTCTTACTTATGAACTACTTCCTCCTTCTCCTTTGGGAACAACAACACATGATTCAATAAGTCCTAAAAATATTGGCAAAGCATCTTCATCTGACGCCTCAGGCTCTTTCCATCCACCAAATTATTTTGTTCTCCAAAGCTTTTCTCATTTGCAAGCTCACTCTGGCAGAAAAATACGTTACTCCTTTAAATCTGTCTCTTTCCTCAAGTTAAACTTGTCGAGCATCAGCTACTCCACTTTTATATTCACGCTCTTTGCTTCTTTCACCACTACTGCTTACCATCCTCATCATCATCATCCTCATCATCATGTAAGAGGTCTTGATTTATACCCCTTGACTGCTAGGTACGTGTACTCTCTACATAGTAGACTACCTACCTTTACCTTATCATCATCCAACTGTGAGGATTACTATTTATCATCACCACCTACTACACTTTCACTCTGGATAGAGACTGACTTTTGAGGGTGGTGGTGATATAAGCTATCTGTACTAATAGGCTTGAATTCATTTTCTCTGGAATCGTGAAACCTCATCTAATATCATCATCAACCTCCATGAAGTAAGTTGAAGGTGTGACCGCACACTTTAATTTTCTATCCGTTCCTCCTAATTAAAATCTATCTGAGCAAAATGATTATCCCTGCCACATCCCTCAGCTCAAGGAGCCAAAGGTGGTATACACACTCGCAACTTTCACACTAAATACTCTTCTCTCTACTATCAACAAGGAATACCAAGTGGTAGTTTAAATACAACACCTTCCGTCATTCAACTCAACACCTAAACCTTTCACTATATGAAGAAACTTCTTTGACTATACTTTCACTTTGAGACGATCTCCCACACTACTGTAGGTAAAGAAGTAAAAGGAATAGAGAAGCCATCAGCCAACTTGTCTCTGTCATCGTCATCATCGTCTTCTTTATATTCTTCTTTTCTGATTCTAGTTCTTAAATCCCCTTCTTCTTTCCTCTGAGAACTGTCTCTATTTTAGAAACTGTGTACACACAAAACAACTGTGAAATTCAAGTCACACGGGAAATCGCTCCTGCTTCCTTTCCTTACTACATTTATTCCTTCACCTACGGCATCATTCATGGTGGCAATCTGGACAAAAAGTTGACACCCTGTGAAAGCTACACTGCCAACATTTAATTTCAAACGGAGATGTTCATCTCACTAACTGACTCCCACCCCCAAGAGATCTCAACCATCTAGACTTTACATACGGGCTACCTACTACACCATTTTTGAGACTTTCAACCTTTACACTTCTAAAAGTACAAAATAACACTTTTACTCATTATCATTCGTCAAGATGCAAGACTAGAAACCCTCGACTGCTAAACAAATGCTCCCATATAATAATAGACAGATATAGATAGATACATTGTCTCCCCTCTTTCTCTCTCCTCAGACCTTTTGATATGTCTGACGTATTATTTTTGTACTCGAGCACTTAATACTTGAGTTGTTAACTTCTAACTATGAACTAGCGAGAAATATTTAGAAGAGACGGACGGGGAGACAGATAAGCAGACAAGTAGGATGAACCCAGACAATCAACGAGGTAGAATCACACGTTTCATTAAAAACATCAACATTAGCCATCACCAAATAGAATGAGATGATTGTAAACTATAATGCAGTAATGGTAACTCTTTTATTAACGTTTACCCTCCCCTCTCGTCTTTTTCCACTCTTCATATAATATAATATTGGGAAAAGACAAACGCAGAGATAATTTGATTCTTTGATATTGGACAATAAACTATTTCTAAACGTATGTCAAACTCAAAACTGAGTAAATCTAAGGAACTTGGGTTCTAGAAAGTGGTGACAATAATGTGTGCGAGGATGACTAAACGCTTGAAAGAACTCTCTCAAAGTAATCCTACTATTAACCGTATTAATCTCTTTGTTTCAAATTTCAAAACAGACGGATATGGCTCCATAATATCCTCTTTTCAATTCATTTATTCATAATTAGGAAATCATTCCTTCATAGTAACGCCAGTCGGTATTTTTACGAGGAATTAATCTAACTTTTCAGAAAAAGAATTGACTTTTGATAACTGCCATTGAATGGAATAAATGAATAGCATTCGTTAATAAAAATAAAGGTTTTACACAAGTTAAGATTTATAAAAAACAGCATTTATTGTTACTGACTATATAGAAGATATCTTCAGAAACGTTTGGTTCCTCCACTTAATTTAGCCTATTGGAAGGTTAATGATGATGGCGATAGTGGTAGTGAAATGAAACCAAGCGAGGACAAAAGGATCCATTGTTTTTAGGAGTGAAGAAATGAAAAAGACTCATTTTAAGTTTTAGTGATACTTGAGCTCTTGAATTTGACTCAGAAAACACACACAAACTTGCAGTGGTACATAATTATACGAAGAAAAGAAATTAATACTGCAAATGTTATAACTTTGCTACTTTCACCAGATACACACTCATAGCTGGTGAATGCAGTTGACAATATATATTATGGTCTAGAGAAAGTTAACCAGTGGTTGAGACTTTGAAAGGGATGTACCACGTAGGTGTAGGAGTAATAGGGCAATGAGAGAAAAAGGAAGAGAGGGCCATGGCCATATCCATTGTGATCATCACCAACGATTCTCATCGTGGTCCCGGAGAGATGAAACATTTTCGTGGAGAAAAGTAACACATTAAAACTAGGTTGTTCTTTATTCAAGAAGAAGTTGAAGAATGAAAATGATAATCTTTTGACGTTACTGCGAGAAATATATTTTTCTAATTGTGATATTAATTAACTGTAACTGTACTGTGGTAGGCAACGAAGTGAAGCCCAGTGTACAGGACGGAAGAGAGAAGAGGGGAAATTGCAAAGAGAGAATGGCAAAAGTTTTTTTCTTCCATTTTCTTAGATAAGCAATTATTTATATTCAACGAGATAAGGCAGATTGGCTCCTTGTTCGTAAGGGTCGTTGATGGTGGTGGGACAAGAAAGACATGAGAGTCACAGAGGAGTTTCCACTCTCCGTCCGCATACTTTCAGATACTTTCACTTCAAAATTACTGATAACAATGGCAACCAATTCATTTCATTTTAAAACTTATCCAAGCCTTCTTGTCAGAAATTAGGAAATTTCAGCCCCTTTCCCTGTCTCATCTCCTATCTCTCCCAATTCAAGTAATAAGTAAACCTCTTTTCTTAAATTTCTTCCACCCTAGCCTTTTCCTTCATCTTATCCTTTTTTTTACCTATTTTCACAATGTAATTATTATTATTATTATGATTATATTTCTAAACTAAACCAACTAAACGAATCAAATTTAATAGTATTATTATTACCACTATACTTTTGGTACGTAGATAGAAGAAGAAGAGCAAAAGGGAAATGAAACATATCTTTCTTCAAGAAAATTTGTCTTAAAATATACACAACTGTAGGTATCTATTATTTGCAGATAGTTAATTTCATTTGAATATAAAGATAAAGTCTTTGCCACCTTACACTTTCGAATTTATTTCCATCTTGATAAAGCTCATTTTTTCCACCGACGTGGATACAAACAAAAAGGAACTAACTACCAATAGCCTTTATCAATGCTTTTATCAAAAAGGTTATTCTCCTCGCAAGAATTATTTTTTAGAAAGAGAGTTGGAGATATGCAAAACCCATTAATAAAAGTAATCTAGCCCCCCATCCAGAACGAAATTCATTGTCAAATAGAGCGGCTTCTGAAGATACTATCAAAACTTTTCGTTCAAATTAAATACAAAATATATCAACTTGTTTTTGCTCAACAAGACTTTTTTCCATCCGATATGATAACTATGGGAAAAGTGTTTTTCTATCTGTATCAAAATGAAATCGGAATGGAAAGTATGAAATAATAGCTTGAATTCGATGGAATAATATTGCGTATCAGTCTGAAGGGTTGAACCCAACTCAACTGGTCCAACTAAACGATTTGAAGATGTGAAAGTGGCTTTCCAGGAGGAGATCAGATAGTGGCAACGAGGCTCATGCCATCTTTCCCAATTGATCTCAATGACTCGGGTGAAAGTTCCTGTCACTCACTGACGCTTTTACTCTTCTCTTATTCTATTCCTTTGTGCACACTTACCAGAGATTTTATTCCAGTGAAATTGCAGAGAAAGCAGATTGGGTTTTCATAGCCAAATCTTAATAAAACAAAGCCTTATCTTCCTATCTTGCTTTCTCTGTCTATCTCGATTTTGAATGGAGCAAGGCATCATGATTCTTATATCTTGTAATTAAATAAAATAAATAAAAAACATCCCTAAAAAGATAATAGACTAGATCAACAGTAAGTCAAATTTTTGTAATAGTTTTATCTAATGAGTGAGTGGGTTGGATATTTGTGCATGTAAAAATTGATATGATTTTGCATCTAATTCCTTGACGAAATGAAGACGTCACAAGGAGAAAGATGAGGAAAATGAATTAATGTAATTGGAGAGGAAACCGTGGGTTGCATTATTTACATTATTATTATATTATGTATTACACAGTCAAATCTTGATTAAACAAGTTTGTTTTCACTAAAAATGTTTAAGGATGAGATACTTGATCCTTTTGTAAGACCTAGTGACTAGTCATACAAATTATTTTGTGATTCATTAAATGTAATCATTTAAATTTTACCTCTGTGTTTATTAAACGTTTCTAAACATCTTAATTACTCCAATCCACATTTAATAATGAATAAAGTTAAGTAAGATCAAAACATTTAATAATAAATAATATATAAATATAATTGAAAAATATTTATACACTGGCGCTACGTCAGAAACAAATTTTATGTATTGTTTAAAAACGTCGAAAATAAATTTTAAATATCTCACAAGTATCAAGCATTGATTCTTTTTCTGAAGTTTTGTATACTCTTTTCAAGGCTAGCTAGGACAATTCCTAGATCATCCATGATCATAGCCAAAGATATGGTATATTCTTATATGTAAAGAATATGCAAAAGAATGGGGATGAGTCAGTGAAATAAATAGACAGAGAGAGAGAGAGAAAGAGAAATATTGTCAATAATTTAGAAGGATAGAATCGTACGTGTATTATTTTGGCAGAATAAGAGAGAGAAAGCAAACGAGGGAAGTTACTTTTAGAAGACAAAACATGCAGCAGAAAAGGGAAAATGCATAAGTAGCATACGACAAAAGTGATATTATTACGAATATTATAAAGACACACGATAGAAAGCAAGTGAGATTCAGATGCAAATGATACAATAGTAAAAGATGCTTTTCTTTCCTTTTACAGTTTTACTTAGCCACTCTGTTATACATTTCTTGTTGTTCTGCTACATGTACAGCATCAATTGCTAATATTATGACACAAGAGACGAGTTAGAGAGAGCGAGAAAGGAGGACTAGAAAAGATGCAAATGTAGTAATGGATCTCTGACTCTCGTTCTGTCACACTCCAACTCCAAAGTCTACAATACTTTATAATAAATAATATTATAGCAAGCAATATCTCCAATTCCAGCAATAACATCCTTTACGTCATATGACATAAAACTGCATGCAATATGATATGACCCTTCGTACTGACTCAAGTAGTACAAGTATAATTTGGGTGAGTGTCTCTTGATTTTTCTAAATACAATCCCAACACAAGCCTTGCTACCACTTTACTTGTGTGTCATTATTATTCCCTTCCAGAAACGTGTTCTTACTCTTCGTCTTTCATCTGTTATCCCCCATAATCCACAAAGTATTTATATGCAGAATCTACATTACCAATATTATATATTCTGCCATAGCTTCAAACCACACTTACCATCATGAATGAACCCAAAAGCAAAAAAAATCTACTCTTTTCTTTCAAAAGCTTTTTCTTATCTATTTACTATACAGCAAAGCAACTCTGTTTCACTTTCCACGTAGTCGTTTGATGCCGATAAATCACCTCATTAAATGAGAAGAACCGAAGTACGTTATATACATTCTTCTGAAATACACAAGACACTCAAAAACCTCGATTGATATATGAGTAATATAGTGAACATCCAATACTTAACCTCGGCTTATATAAACTATTCGGACTTTCACTCTACAGATTGGTAAGGGAGCATAAGCGGTGTAGTGTGCTACTAGGGATACCACTACCAACTACCAACAACCAACTCAAGTGATCCAATAAAATATAGGAAGAGTATAGCATCCCACGACCGTTGTGGTACCACTGCCACAAAGAGGATCTCTTATTCTACTCGTTTTACTATGCTGAATACATCCATACTCCTACACCCATCCTACATCCTACTTGTGGATCCAATTCAGTAGAATTGGAGATCCTATCTGAAGCATCACGTTACTTCTTTATCCCAAGGATTTTCTTGAAGAATTTGGTAATAATATATCTTCCAAAGCATCTGTCTATCGTAGAGATACAATATAGAAACCACAAGAAACACTTCATTTGCAACTATCTGGTTAAATCCAATGAGAGAAAACAAGAACAAACCTCAGATTACTCAATGATTATCATCACCATTATTATGATCATAATGATCTGCACCAACCATCATCATCTGGATTATTATCACGAACGATTCAAGTACTTTGAGAGCTAAGCATTCATAACATAATATCATTTTCCATAAGCTAGCATTTATGATGTATATTATATAGCCACTTATATTCAAGAGGTTCTAATTCCTTTAACAGATAGGGATAGATGAACTGGATTTCAAAAGATATCCGACACTTTTGACTTTAACCATTAATGTATACTCTCATGGTGGGATAGTGTTTACTTTGATATGGTTTCAAAATGATCACAAAGCCCCGATCCATAAACGTATGTTACCTTTGAGGTTTCTTTCACTTAAGATTGGTAAATATGAAACGGATGGATATTAGGTGAAAGTATGCTTTCACTTGTAGAGAGATACTCTATACATAATCGGTTTCCCATTAGAAGTCAGTTACGAAGGATTTCTACCTTTTTTTCTGAACTGGATTATTTTCAGATATTGGTATAAACGATGATGGTGCATGCATGGTAATGTGGCAGAGTGGCCTATAGTTTGAACTACGGAGCCAATAAAGATGACTAGACAAGATGAATGGGATAGAAGCAGGGATGAAAGTTTGAATAAGGCGAGAGGAGACAAGGCACAGGGAAAGGATAAGAGGGAAGAGGATTGATGTGTTATTTTGTATTATGTATAAGAAGTAGAGAAGGACATATTAAGGAAGGGCAATAGAGTTGACTGCCGGTTTCGGGCTGAATGAGCATTTCTACAATATTTGAATACAAAATTCGACAGATGAACAGTCTGCCTGTACGAATATTATTATATCAGAGAAGAATAAAAGATTTGAATAGTAGAAAAGGGCAGAGCAAAGGAACATAAGGATGGGTGGATGATTATATGTATAGTATGGTGGTTGGTGGTGGTGTTATGGAGTACCTTGTACACTGCGGTGGGTAGAATTCTTGAAGATTTTGTCTAGATTTGACTTGAGAGTAAGTGGAGTATCCCATAGGATTATGACAAAGGGATCATAATAATAGTGACGGCGGCGGAAGAGAAAGAAGAAAAGGATAACAGTTAAGGAAAGTCGGTTGGGTTTCATTCCATCCCATCGGAGTCCTCCTATCTCCTACTATTACAACTGGTATGTGTGGATTCTGGATGGATCGGTAAAGATTTTGGAATGAAGGAAGAAGAGTCATATTTCATGGAAGTTATTCACTCTTTGCATACTTATGGATAATAGTTGGTCGGATGTATAATAATAATAATGATAAGGCTAGTTCCTATTGCTTGAATATTGCAGCATTTGACTGACTGGCTTTTCTCTACGTATTACTTTCGCTGCCTCTATACTTATATTATTCTTTTATATGTTTGGTTGATGGGTGAACTCGATTTCACTATTGTACAATGGAATATTTGAATGTTGGATTTTGAACGAATTCATCTATTTGTGCCTGCAAATAGGTCCACTATAAATATAGGAGAATCCTTCCGACAGAGAGAAAGCAGATCGACTGATTCCGGCATTCTCTTCATGTATAATAATATAATGGTGTCTATAGGTACTTACTAAGCTCTACCCACATTACCTTTTACCTAGTACACTTTAACTACTACCTATACTTTTGTATAAGATAGATTAGGGACGCATGAAGGAGACAAGATGATTCCCCAGTTCGGCCGGATTGTGCCAAAATGCAAAAGGCATTACGGTCTATTGACTAACAATATGCAAATGCTGGATTGCCAGTAAAACTCTGACTCCTTGTCAAGCAAAGCCCCTATGTAACCAGTCAGTTAGTCAAATATCTGTCTATACCATGTCTCTATTATCTATTCTTTGTTGTTGTCTCTATTCTAAGCATATTATTTTATATCCACTTTATTACCCTTCTAGTGATCTGCTTCATAGAAAATAATAATGCAGACAGATCTACAAGCAACTTATACCCTATCCTTAACAATTGCAATTTTTCATGCTTTTGGAAAAAGCCTTTTCTCTCTCAATGTATGCATTATCAAATTTTAAATAGATTTCCTCTTTCACCAAAAACAAAGTCAAAAGGTCAACTTTAAAAGTATAAAATTGTTGGTACCAGATTTATGACCATATTTAAAGTAATAACTGGGAGAACCCATCTTCGTTCAGTTTTGGAAGTCATAAGGAAAACCTCTTACCAAACCTATTCACAATGAAGAATTAACTTAAACTAACTTGGCTCTTCTCATTTCCGTCTAACATGCATAATATTGAGCTCGTGTACAAACTCGATAAAGATATAAAAGTTGCTTTTAGTCAACCACCCAGTAAGCAGGATATAAAAGCAAGCAATGTAAATGTGGATCGATCGACCCGAAAACCACCCAAAGGGTTTCAGTCGATCACCAATATGCAAATTAGAAATGATGGTTTATGCGATATTCCAAATTAGCCCAGTCTTCCCTTTTCCTTCCTCCTCTTTCTTCTTCTTGTAATCTTAAGATAGAGAAAGCACGAGATCACGTCCTCTTCCAGAAAGCAACTCCACCAACTATTCCTATTACTTCTACTATCATCAACAACAACATCTTCATCCTAAATGGATACATCTAAGGAACAAAATGAGTCTCTTATAATACACAACTCCACTCACTAGATTATAGAAATAGATTCACGAAATTTCTCTAGCCGACGACCCTCCCTTCTCTACCTCTGTCTGATCACTTGATCAACCCGATTCACCGATCTCACATCATTCCTTGCAGTAAACTCATTCACTTATACACTACCTAATGTACTTCATGAATATTATTCCTGAAAGATAAAAGCTTTACTGAACTAATACTATATAGCTTAGTTTATCAATTACGTTATGAATGATACTCCCATTATTTACAATAATATTATATTTTAATCTTTGCTTCTCAGCTAAAGAGAAGTTGAGCAAAATCATTTACCTGACCTAACTAACAAAAGAATTCGAATCACTACAACATTTCATCCACTTAATTGAAACTAGATACAGCAGAAAAAGGAGTAAATAAATATACAGTGCAAATTGTATATGCAAAACTGATATCGATGTTAGCTATATACAAAATATGTACTTCTTCTTGCCTTTATTCAATTTTCAATCTACTTCTTGTCATTCATGATACCTGACAAATAATATAGGATTTCTGAAATCCACACGCACACAAGTATTTCACTTGAAAAGGAGATTATTGGTGTTGGTATTGACAGCTACACAAAAGAGAATAGAGTACGTTGATTGCAGAGTGACGTGGTATTTTCTAAACAAACAAAGACTGACATAACATCCTCATGGAGAAAGCCTCTATTATCTATTCTTGTTGTCTCTATTATAGACAAATAAAACAAGGCAAGATATACAGTCAGAAAGTGGTGAACTGGGATGAATGACAAGGAAGAAAGCCTACCTGTTTGCATCTCCTCAATTCTCCGTTCAACCTGTTCAATTGAAGTTGAGCAAACCCTTTAAATTGTTATTGGATAGGTTGACTCAATTGACTCTCATATCATATTATTATCCTTTGGTATGCTTCGGGTGTTATGGTATGGTGTTGTGGCGAAAGTGGTAGCTCATAGCAGGTTGCGGTGGCTTTCTCTATTCTTTCCTCAACTCGGTACTTTCTCATAAAACCTCAATCACCCATCTAAAGGGGCTCTTATTGGGATAAAAAGAGCATCAGCTTTAACATGAGTCGACACGTAGCACATTTTCCCCTTCTTACCCATTCTTCTCTTTTTTCTCACACCTCATCATTCTGCCTTTCTTCCTTTCCTTAACTTGCCTTATTGCCTCGAGTAAGTTGGGCCTACCTCTATAATATGTATGAAACTTAGAAAGTCGTTTTTCTCGACCTCTTGGTAAAAAATAAAATGTAAAAAAAGTCCAAGAGAGAAAGTATATATGGAGCACAGTCAGCATATCCGGCATTCTGTTGCTACTTCTTCTTATGGGTGTACTTGTGTGATGACTAGTCAGAACATTGTCTAAAGAATCCAGATCCAGTGAAAAAAGAAAAATATGCGGATTTCTAAACAAATGCAAAATAAACTCCTAAGGGATTTTCTCATCATGTTGAAAGTTAGAAGTTTGCAGTGGAGAAGTGGTTTCGTTGGTCCTTCATATTTCGTTAGAGGTTAGAAAACCAGAGTCATTTTTACTTTTGAAGAAGATTTAAGTCGTAGGGAAAGCTGAAAAATAGAAAGTCAACCCCAGGTTTTCATCATAGGCTATATGTCAACTGGAGTTGTACTTGTCACGATTGTGGCAGAACTGCTGGTGATAGTGGTCTGGTCTCTGAGCGAGCATGAGACTAGTATTCGTACAGCATGGGTAGAATATTATTATTATTATTGTATTAGTATAATATTACATTATAAAGTATCTGTTGCAAGGTAAAATACATTTAAGAACTGGAGAGTTTCAACTTCCAACAAGATAGGCTTAGAGAAATGACTTGGATTTCAAAGTGAAGAAGTCGAGAAGAAGAGAAAGTTTTACTCTAAAAATTTATCTGTGTAAATCTTATTCCTGATTATAATTCCATAAGCGAATAAAGGGAAGGAAGAATAGTTCCACAAAGAAATATCCTCTTTGATCTTGATAAATCTCTCCAGAAAAGTCCCCGACTTCCTGTGTAATATGTATACACCACCCTAACACTATACTACTTGCTCCTGTCAACCGTAGCCATACACTCTCAGAGCTTATACTTTACTTAACTTCCTACTTCTCTCTACTTGTAGATTATAGCTAGCTCTGCTAACTGTTAATGTTGACGTAGCCTCTAGACTCAGAAATCTAGACTAAAGATTTTACATTCTCTGGAATCCAGACTTGAGGACTACATCACGTAGGACTGAAGTAACAGATACATATGATCCTCCACTACTCATCCATACATATCAATCTCCGACATTTTCAAATGTGTTCTCACAAATATCCTGTAATTTTCTTTGTACCTCTCTTCCATCTCTCTCTCATAATAATAATAGTCTAAGCACCCGACCGTATATACTCTCATTCGTGTCATCTATATACACACCATGTCTAATACAAAATACAGAGGGAAAAGTATACACATCATTAAAGAACAGTCAGTGAAAGATTGCTTATCCTCTGAGAGAGAGCACATTTCTTACGTGTGTGTGTGTGATTCCATCCCACCACTAGCCTTGCTGCTGTTGTAACTTGCAGACACTTTACGTGTCAAAGAATGTTCACTTCAAAGCTTTCAGAATAAAAATACAAAAGGAAAAAATACTCCGACCTAATATTCGACTGAAGTCGCATTGAGCATATTATAGCAGGGCATTACATCATGCATTCTATATGTAAGGTAGTTTATAAGATGGCCAACTTGTTTAGCAAAATGATCTATACCAGTTATTACTAAAGAGAAGAGAAAAAATCGGAAAGAGAAAGTAAGACTGTTCTGAATTCTGGAAAAAGAAATCATATAAGCAGAAAGATTGCTATCTTGGGATATCCTGTTCATCATCTCAAAAAAAGAGAGAGAAGTTTCGAAATGATAAACATTTTTATACAGACTGCCTGGTAGAAAGTGCAGAAACTTTTTGACATTCTTGGTGAGATGTGATCCTGAAGTGTAAGCATGTATTTTTATTCTGAATCTCTTCCTCTATATCTTTTTGTCTCAATTATCAAGTCAGACTCAACTTCTTTTGCACCGGGTGTATACGGCTTGGCTTTGCTTTTTTCATCTTTAATCTCAGCCATGAAGTAACAAGACCAACCATCCCCAGAAAAACCAAAAGGACATTCTGACTGCATCAGTTATTGGTAAAGCTAGTGGATAATATACTGCTTGAAATACTCTATCTAAAATTATGATGTAGTTATAAGATGTTTAAGTAGTTAAACTTCTACTTGACAAGTCGGTTTGACCAAAGCAAGCATACTTAAGAGCTCTGGGTTTAAGTTTGGATTCTCTTTCTTACCATACTTTCCCTAAGCACGCTCTACCCGAGCCAAACCATGTGCTGCGACCAACTACTTTTTCCCCTGGTGAATTATCAATGAGACATTCGTACGGTTTAAGTCTAACTTTTGCTTGTTTGTGTTCATTATGGAAGGTCGACATTGCTTATTTTGATAGAGAGAAAAAAGTCAGAGAGACTCCGAGCTGTTGACTTTGACTTGACTTTTTCACTGATTTCTCTTAAAGATATTTTTTCTAGTGAATATGTGAGGATTTCTCCCCTCAAGTGTAATGCTTCTTCTAATCCTTCTCTCATTGCAACTCAAATTGGATGAACCAACTAAGCTAAGTTAAGTAAGAGACTTTGTGAACTTTCTAGTGAAGAAAGATACACACTGTCATTTCATACGAAATATCATAGATTGTCGTACTTAGAAGAACGGGATGGAAAAAGTAACGCAGTATATGTTGCAGCAAATTTTTTGTCAGGAATGAAAAACTGTGGACCAAATGAGTTGCCTCAAGTACTAGAGTAGAAATGAGTAATTAGGACTTTGAAAAAGGCGAGAGACGGAGAAAACAAGGAAGAAGAAGGGAAAAACATGATTCCGTTCTGTGGCCTAGAGCTATTTAACCCATCGATCTTTTTCAGGCAATTACAGTCCCCACCAGCTCCATTTAGTCGTTTCAGCCCTGTAGCATGTAGCAAAGAAACATTTTCCCATCCCATCATGTTTGTTTCTGTGAAAAACGACCCTTCTGATATTTTTACTTACTTTTATACCATTAGCCATTAGCTTCATCCACATCAAATCAAAAATATGAGCACAAACGAAGGATGCCAAGATGTTCGATGTCTTATTTTATGCCCCACTCATCTCAATGAACATAATCACACAGAGCAGAGCTAACGATGTATCAAAGAGCATAACATAATAAGGAAAAGTGAAAGAAAAGGGGATGACGTTACTTGCCTAAGTACACCCTACTCCAGCCAAGAAATAATGGTTTGCTGGAAGTTACACAGGCAATGTTATCTAGCCATCGTGATCATAACAGAAATCATATTATGTTTGTCCTTTCACCCTTATTGGGAAATAAAGGACGCATAATTCACCAAACTCTTGATCTTTCCACATAATGTGTCTAATTTCTGAGTGGAGTTTCGTATAAATAAGCACTCAATACTTACTTCAGCTAGTTGGACCAACCAAGCCATTAGTATTTGCAATAAAATCCAAAACACATTATTTGGCTACAGTCTAACAATGACAAATAACTCCATTTGTTCAATATTCTTCATATTTATATATAGTACTTCAATGACATAATATAGAAGCAGCTTTACTTTTAATTATATGTTGCTTGAAACATTGTTTTGGTTTCTCCGTAAAATAATTTTATGATAAAAGAAACTGGAAGCAAGTACTGTATAGATACTGGGACACAACCTTTACTATGCATGTAGACTGTTGTACAAATAAAGGTTTCTAAAGGGTATCGTCTAGCCATATAAAGCCCAAGGCTGTTTAGTGATTAAGTAAACAAAACTAGTCACAACAAACAAGCATATGCTTGCATTCAAAAAATGTAGCCTGAAAATCCTATACAGAAGAAAGTAAAGAATGGACAAATTGCATGTATTCAAATGCAGATTCATACTACTCCTGTCCGAAATATAATCCTAGGCACTTACACAACACATAAAAGAGCGTGGGATGGTTAATAGGTTGAGTTGAGTTTTGAGTGACAAAGGGTGTTGCGTTTTTGACTAAGAAGGTGCAAGTAAACGTATAATTCTTTTTTTATGCTTAGAACGAGGGACATCTGATGTAGACAGGGATTCGGGTTGCAGACGTTTCGATTCGGGTATTTTGAAAAAGCAGGGGGTCGGAGGAGACGAGATTGGAGCAAGAAGTGGAATTATAAGAAATTTCTCTTTATAGATACGGTATCACATCATAAGAGAATATGACTGACTGGTAAAACTCACTGCCTAGAATAACACACACTATATGAATGCAACTCAATGTTAGAGATTGAAGAGCACAACAGGCAGTCATTCAGTAGTTGTCAAGACTTTCTATTAGATATATACGTAGTAGAAAGAAATGTATCTTTATCCTATAGTTGGAGTAAGTACGAGGGAAAGGCGGGTAACTAACAAGAAGCTGATGGGATAGGAACTAAAAAAATCATGTATTTTTTCTCCTTTCACTTTACCCGGCTCTCACTCTTTCTTCTACACAATCTCTTACTCTTACATACATACCATCATCACTAGAAGGATCACCGCCACCACCAAGGAGGGTATGGAAGCAAGTAGTAGTATAACTTGTAGTAAGAGAGTAAAAATAGTACGAACCAAAGTTATATCCGGGTGCAACTCTTTTCCCATATATATAGAGAGAAAGAGTGGGATCGCTTTCTTTTCTTTACTTTCGGGTGCACACGAGTTCAACAGGTTAACATGAGAAACACACTCACTCTTTCACTCACTTCTCTTTTCCACATTTTCGCATGCCATGCCGTATCTACCCAACGAAATATCTGTGTGTGGTTAACTTGTATGTATGTATAGTGTGCAAAAACCTGTAGTATTATAACACATTGAATACTTTCTCCTTATACTGCTCTTTCCTTCCTGTCCCTCTGCACAGAGAGAAACACAGACGGTGCGGTACACATGTAGATAGTTTCACCATGAGTAAGCAAGCATAAGCTTGAGACATAAGAACATCGAGAGGAACTGACATACTCCCTACTTACAAACCAAAACATAACATTACATAAGAAAATGCACATGGCCTTAAAGAGAGGGAAGACGACCACGAGTCCAGTTCCAGTAAAGTAGTTGTAGTAGTAGAAGCGGTAGTTGGATCAGAGTCACATCCTCAGAGAACCACCACCACCACTACTCTCACTCTCTCAGGCACTTTCTCCTCAGAAGGAGAACGGGTAAGAAGAAAAAGTGACTTGGGGTACTTACTTGTTACGAGTAAACGTGGTCCACTTCTCCCAGTCTTGAGTGTTGACACTGATTGTTGCACACACACGATAACAAATTTCATAAGGTATAAACTATTCTAGATGCAAAGTCAGTTGCCATTATAACTAAATCGTTTCCGAGTATTTCTTGGTATGCAACTAACGTTCAAAAATAGTTTTCTATCAAATGAGCACTAAGTAATGAGAATTAGTATTTCTGTGTGAGAGATGAAAGTGAACTGGTAGGTAGCCGTCGTAGCATGTAGTGGGGAGTTTGGGAGCGAGAGAGGAAGGATCGGCTCCAGAAAGGCAAGTGAAAGAGAGTTGTAAAATAAACAGGGACTGTGCGAATCTGACGCAGTATGCTATATGCTGTCTCTGATAACTCTCTCCTCATCTCAAACTAATCAATAATACGCTGAATACTATTGATTGCCGATACCAATCAATCGCGCAAGTCTGTGGCTCTGTATAGAAAGTAAGAGTGAGAGAGAGAGAGACGATGAGGATGATGATGGTATATGAGATGAGGCCCCCCTTTCACTCACTCACTCAGAACTTGGTTCAGAAAGCAGTGGTGGTGGCAGTGGTTGGTACATAACACTCATAGTCCTTCGTTTCTACAGTAGTACATCATAATAGCAAAAGAACTCTTTATATTTTATACGAGTCAGTCAGTGCCAGAGAAATTTCACCCTTCTCTTCCGATCCCTCCATCAAAAAAGCCAAACTTCTCTCTCCAACTCTCTAAATCATCATCAGCTCAAATCCTTACCAATAAATTCATTCACTACCCGAACTTCTGTCTCTGTACTTCTCGCAACTTATTTCCGACTAACCAAAACCCAACTTACTACTAGCCAACTTATAAGACTTACAAACAATATGATGCTGCTGCTATGCTGCTGCTTAGTATATAAATATGTACCCCAGACACACAAACTTGTGCTCTACACTTTTATTTCCTGTCTTCTTTCTCCATCAATGCATACACTGGAGAATCTCATAAATTATACAGTTCTTACTTTTCAAATGCATAACTACCACGACAAACTCATACCTACCTATGTGTGTCAATTCTAGGCATCTCTACACAGGAAGAAAGCATACGAGAGTCAAAATTGTCCATGTTTGCATACTTGTAGATAAATGCGAATGCAAAACAGATTTATTTCATTGAACACATCCGTCCTCAGCTTTCGTATGCTACCTCGAATCTCTAAACTGTTTCTTTCCTTTCATTTGACAGAGGAGCATCAGGTTAGGTAAATGCATGACAAATAGATTGAGACCCATAGCATCCATGGACAGTGCCGTTCCGTGCTTTGGTACGGCCTACTGAAATTTGGCATCAGTACGGCCTATAATTTAACATCAAATTTGTATGTCAATTTTTAATTTACTGCGAAATGGCTTTCAAATTTAATTAACGATTTAGAATTGAAAATTTTACGAAATGAAACATATCGCACCGTAATTTTTTTTATTCGGGTTGGTTTCGGCTTATTTTTATGTTCAAGTTCAAATCAAAACATACCGGTTTGGCTTGGTGTCTTTCTTTACCTATACTCTAAGAAACTTAATTACATCATGCTTCTGAAATTTTTTTGTTTGGTTCGGTTTTTTTTCTGTATGCTTTGATGATAAAACCAAAACAACTTTTTAGTTCTGTTTGGTTTCAGCCAAAATGAAACCAAGTTGACTCATGCGGAGCCTGAGCACTAATTGATACTAATTTTCAGGGCTGTGAAAAATAAATCGTATTTTAATAAGTACATGTATTTCAAATACATATGTAAAATACGTGTTTGAATACGTTTATGTATTTTGTATTTTAAAAATATATAGCCTAAACAATGTATATTTTTTATTTTAAAAATATATAGCCTAAACGATGTATATTTTTTATTTTTAAAATGTAAAGCCAAAACAATGTATTTTGTATTTTGATATCAAAATACACAAATGTATTTAAAATACACTTGTATTTTCATCCCCAAAACCAAAATGCGAGATTTTTAGCTTGGAAATTTCCAAAAAATACTATTCAAGAATTGTTTTAAATTTCAAATTTTTAAATTATCATTTTTTACATTTTTTGTGAATTTAAAGAAATATTATACAAAATATAGTATGGACCCAACTAGTGTAGTTGTTGGGCTGTTTTATAATACGTAAAACGCAAATCAACACTAAATATAGTTCTTTAATGTTAATAGAAAAATAAAAATAAATTTCTACACAGAAGCGTTCATAACATCACAAGTTGTGGATGTGATTCACAACTATTATAAAAACAGTTCCAATTTTTTTAAATCAGTTTTTAATGCTTGTAACTTCAACTAATTCCTGAAACGAAGTGTTTATGCATTTTTTTGTAGTTGCAAAATACAAAATACTTGTATGTTGCATAGAAAGATGTATTTTTTTATGTAAAATACAAAATATTTGTATATTGTATTTGCAAAATACCAAATATGTGTATTTTGAAGTTGACAAATGTATATTGTATTTGCAAAATACAAAATATGTGTATTTTGCAGTTGACAAATGTATTTTGCATTCGCAACTAAACTACAATATATTTTGGACGTTTTTAACTAATGCATTTAAAACACATTTGTACTTCTGACGAATATAGGAAGTTGCATTTTGTATTTTGTTTGTTAATTTTTTGTATTTAGCATTTTGGATCTATGTATTTTTATATTGTGCACTGTGAAATAAGATTATGCACTGTGTTTTTTTTTCATTTTTGGCATTATTACCTTTGTTTTAAGTACTTATTTCAGTCATTGAAATTAGGAGCACAATTTTTCGTACTTTTAATTTTTTAAGTTTATCATGCAAATATTAAACAGATATTGTAAAATATTAAATAAAACATCAAACTTTTTTTTAAATCTCCAATTTTTCTGTTTCAATGCCAACTGTAAATTTATGATGCAAAATAAACCATTTACATGCTATTTAGTGAGATGGAAAATTTCTGAAGATTGTGGATAAATATAAAGATGCTATATATTTATTCAAAGAGTTATTAGACACATTTAATGATTTAGGAGCCTTTGCCACCCGTGCCTTACTCCAACCGATAGAGCCATTTAAATACGACAGCTGTGAAAAATTTGATTAGTGAGTTGGCTACTTTTCTAAAAACCAATTTTATCTAGTAATAAATGTCACGGCGTGTACGGCCCTTCGGGCCGTACGGCCTGCTGGTTTCTAACCAGTTGTAACCATCGTCGGATCGGCTCTGTCCATGGATATAAATAACATGCTTCTTTCTTTTCTCTGGCCAATCCACGAACCAATTTTTTTGTTGCATTAATGCTTTAGTTATAATCTACTTAAGTTGTTTGTAAAGCAAAATACCTAAAGTAAAAGTATTCTGAGTGGAGTTTTGGTAAAGCGTTAAAGCCAAAGTGAATTTATCTCTACTTTGCTTCTTCACTGAGACTCAACTTGCCCCGACTGCATGCTTTGGCTTTGTAACTTTCACCAAATGTGTATAAGTGTATGATATCTTCAGTGCATGGTGGTCGGGTAACTTTGATTGTACTTTCTATTGGAGACACTGTCATAATGATAGAGCGACACTTTCTAATCCTTTCCCATTATGATGGTGGTGGCCATTAGTGAGACTCATTAAGGAGAAGGGAAATATATTAAATGAAATAAAATAAGAATAATGGAAAGAGGTAGAAATATAGAGAGAAAGAGAGTAAGGCTCCCCGAGGTTTGTCATATTTTAAAAGATCAGTTGATCAAGGATAGGGGTAGAGCCCCAAAGGGCACAGAATGACATACAATAATGAGAAATATACAGTATGTTGAATAGGATGATATTGTGATGGGAGAGAGAGAGAGTGAGGTAGGATCGATTTGAGATATTATAATAATAATATTAGTTAGTGAGAGAAAGGAGAACATTGAATAGAAAACTCATATGCATAATGGTCATAAAAAGTTTCTATGGCCAGGAAGTATGCACGTGGACTTTGGAACGAGTCAGGACTCAAAGAGTGATACATATTAAAAGTAAAATGATGATCATGATGATGGTGATACATATGATATGGATGGATAATATTATTCTCATTTGATATGGAATTCATTGGTCGATAGAATGGAATGGAGGAAAGTCCTGTCCTTTTAGTTATTTGAGTTAGTTAGTTAGTATGCAGGAGTATTGGCGATATCGGAGATGGAAGCAATATATCGATCGAGAATGATAATTACGAGTGACAATTGGAGATAAAGGGGAAAAGATGCACCAGGGGAAGACAAGGCTTGAGTCAAACAAAAAGGGATTAAAAGGGTGGGTGGTATTGCTAATACTATATTAGAAATACATCTATATCTCATCTATAAATTATATTTCATTATACATATTACCATCAAATAGATATAAAAGCCTGGCCAGTATTACTTAGTGGCAGCCAGTAGCTGAATTCACACATAGCACTCAGCTATTTACTACTCTTTTCTATTAATATAGCAAGTTACAGTTCTCTACTACTAGTTGTGACTAGTTTGTTGGATGATATCAAGAAATAATCAATAATTGTAAGCAGAGATGAGTCCTTTCTCTCTCTCTCTCATTCTAGATACACATTGGCATCAGAGACGATTTTATTTTCAAATATGGTTGTCATTTCTCACCATATCCATACATAGGTACATCCATACAAATACGACACATGAGAAGAGAGCAAAGCTAAGTCATGCAGCATTCGAAACGTAGAAGTTGTGGCAACTCGAATGAGACCAGCAGAGGCAGAGAGGTACTAATACTAACACCAAGACCAACAAGGACCAAATTTATAGATAGAGAATAAAATATCAGCCTACTTTCTCCCTTTACTTTTACTAATACCAAGGTATATAATAATATGAGTACTAATCCATCGCCAGTCAGAAAGACCAATCCGAGCAATCACCCTCTCCTTTTATCATCCTGCAAGTCGAGCTGATCATCATCATCATCAACAACCAGCAGCAGCAGATCTATACTTTCATACTTTCAAACTTTCAACTCATCTTTTCTATTACTTTAGACTACACTAACATACGATATATATATGTAGGAGCCAAACTGATCAGAAGCAACCTACCAACACTCTTTTGACAAATTTTCCAATGGATCTAATTTTGAGCAGTGCGCACGTGACATATTATTATCTTCAGAAATACTTGCTTACTCTTTTACTCCCTCACTGATTCCATCCACAAGGACCAAACCAAAAGAGCCAAAGCTTCAGAGCTTTCTCCCATGATTGACATCTTATTGATTTATCGATCAGTTTCAGTCAATACCTGCCTATAATCATCATCACCTTTCTTCCTTTTATACTCTCTCTCTCTCTCCCAAGCATCTCCTTCATTTCTCTTGTATCATAAAACACATATAGGTCTTTTCCTATTTCTACATATAATATGAAACCTATTACCTTTCTTGGCTAGTCTCAATCTAATCTAGGATACCACAGTCATTTATTCCCTTCCCCGCATAGTCTTATGCTTGTGGACTTTGTTTGAATCAATTTGCACAGGAATTATCGAGCAGAGACCAAACCATGCACAGAGCTGAACGGAAGAGTTATGATATATTAAGGTGATAGTAGCGTTTACCTTTTATGACAAAGAAAGTAAAATAATAAAAGTGTTCTGGGGAGAAAAGGTTTAGTACTGTTGGGCTTCCTTAAATCTTGTCCCATGCCATACACGGTGGAAATGAATCATACATAAAGTTGTAAAAAGCTTAAAGGTGTAGAAACCCTAAACATTTTTGAACTGATATACGATATAGGAGTAAAGCTAGCTGCTGATATGGTTGTGAGACATAAAGTATCGCTATACTTTGAATTCTGAGTATACTATAATATGTATGTATGATAATGTTAAGACGAGTTATAAGTTGTAAGGAGATGAGGGGAACACATGTGCTTTATTTCCGAAATCGATGACAAATCAATAGAGGAATGATAGAAATGAAGGACGGTTGAAGGGGATGGATGGATGTAGTAGTGAAGAAATTAAAAATCTGTTGCCTTCTCCCCCCTTTGCCTCCGATACTTTATTTCCATTTAGCTGCAGATACATTGAATCGAAATTATATCGACGAATCTCGTCAGCCAGGCAAAGCCAAGAGGACAACCATCTTCTACTTCTTCCCTCGTCTCGGATAAAATAAAATGAAATAAAACAAACCGAATGCAGTAAGCAGTGCCAGCAGGCCAGTATGCAGCATGGCAAAGAGCAATTAAGCTATTACTAATTTAGATTTCGGGATATTTGCATATTTTCAACCGATATAATATTATTATGCATATCCCTACTCATTCCACTTATTTCGGTTTAGTTTGCAGTTGCACTACTGTTACAAGCCTATATACTATACTATCCAATCCACACAACTCAACCCTATTTTCTTTCAAGCAGTTTTAGTCATTCGCTATGCTTAAAAGGTAATAATATAATACACAAGAAGTACAGTCTACCATTAAGAGAAGTTAGAACCACCTTTTTTTAAGCTCACACAGAGAAGAGAAAGTTGGAGTAAACTAAATAAATTTAAGGCTCAGATTTTAATTTCAGTTATAATATTAAGTCACGACCTCCTTATACTGATTACATATTATGCATCAACTGCAATACCTATCCTATTGATATTAGAGAGAACTGTAGTCTAAAATTTTGTTGACTTTTGACTTTTAATCGAGCTAGCCGGTCGGTGGGTTTGGATTGTGGCGATAGGAAATCCATACGGTGTGTGAGAAAGTCTTAAAATGGTTATTGTGTGTTCAATTTTCAAAAAGCATTTGTTTGACCAGGAATTTCACTCTGATACTCCTGCTGTTGCAGAACTACCTAACGAGTTACATTTTCTATTTGTATTTCCAGATATTATGTATTTCATATTATTATTAATACTATAGCATAGAATTGTCGTCGTTTCTATTATAGAATAATTCTCCAAGAGAGAACCTGTTCCTAATCGATCGATAGCTTATCAGAAATCATACTCAAGCTTTGAGCTTACCCAGTCTCCTTTTGATTGACAGGTATTAACCTTAATGCTGATTTCGCGTGTTCTTGTTTTGTAATTAAAGAGTTTGGCACACTAGTCAGTCGTCAGAATGAAGAGAGATATTATAGAAGACCTGGTAGAACTTAGGGGTTCAATATTAAATATCAACTCGTTTCAGTCTCACTTCATTCAATCACCCGTCTAACATTTGCTTCAGTCTCGCAGTTCTAGATTGGATCGGATGAATCTCTCTCATGATCGAACTTTTCTCCAACTATAGCCTCAATATAGGGACGTATAGAACACTATTACAAAATCACAATCCATCCATCCAGTTTTTGAGTCTTTTGTGATTCTTAAGATATAAATATAATAAATTACCACATGCACTCTTTTTCTTTATTAAAACTTTAGTTAGGTAAAGAGTTAGGTTTGTTTGCACACCTTTAACACTTTAATATATATAGAGATTTACAACACTTTCAATGCTACTAGAGGAATATAAAAATGCACACGGCAAAAACTGCAGGTGTCACAAAACTTTCCTAGTGATGGGGAAATCATGGACTCTTGCAGACGAAAGTTATTGTTTTGTTTTGTCTAGAGAACTTTTTCTTCTTTATCAATGGCAAAGATGTAACTATTGTACAGCTCAGGTATTGTATTGTTTGTATATTGTAACTGATAGTATGAATGATGATGATGATGATGAGGATGGAGAAATGTCAAAATATATGAATGAAAAGTATTACGTATGAGTTACGTGAAATTTAGCAAAGGTGTATTTTACGTACTGTTGCGGTTAGTTGTGTATGATTATTATTAAAACATTAAACAAGAGGAAAGAGTAAAATCGTCCTTCTTTTCTTCTGCTTAGTGAATGGTGATGGTGTGGTGTAGTGTACAGTGTATCTCCTTACACTGATCTTTTATTTGGTTCAATAAAAAATAATTGGAGGAAAATAAAATATTTTGGCAAATAGCCCAATCCAATACATACATCGGCCGCTCTATATATACATAAGATAGATAAATGGATGGCAGATGAACTCTTTTTCCTTTACGTCCAATTGGCACTTTCAATACTTTTCCTAAAACATGAGATCCCAATATCCGTACTTTCAATCCAGATTATATCCGATCTATTTCTTCCTGCCGAGAGTAAAGTGAGCCCTCATCCTATATCGAGTAAAATATTGCTAGCCAACCATTATACCCTTAACCTTTTGCAATAATAATGCTTTGACTTGTATCTACTATTTTCATCCTAATATTATTATTTCAAATAGTGGTAGTCAGATAATAACCCGTACTACATTAATACCACTATGTCTAATCGTTTTTCCGATTCTTCTCAAGAAATAATTATTTTGCCGAAGAGAATAGGCGTATGGGATTCACCCATTTTATCCTCACTGTCATTTATGACTCAATTGTTGTCAAATTTCTTGGGAAATATAAAGTAGCTATTTTTATTATTCCTTTATAAAAACCGTCAAGATAAAAGATTATCAAGTAGAAAAAGTAACCAACAATAAAATATCTAATAAAAACTGTAATGAGTAACAAAGTCAAATGTATCAAAAAAATGTTGACTTTATAAAATACGTTTGCGTTTTAGTAAATAAATAGCGGAAAAAAGGTTATTCTTGCGACACGAATAGATGCCCACACATTTGATTTAATCTTCATGTAAATCTGTAAAAAAAACACGAATATTATTTCTACTACTGTCTTGTTTTCATATTTTCCAATCCCATTTGAAGGGTTTTTAACGATATATGCCAACAGACTGTGGGTATATTTCATCACTTCAGTTTTGTAAACCAACGACTCATCCCTTTTCTTGGCCCGACCGATATACATTTATTTGGTCGTGTGATACACGAGGCCGCAGGGGCAACTATCATCACATCATACGGGTAACCGTATTTCACAGAATACTAGAGAAAATATAAGCACCTATAATTTACTTTTACTTTAGCACTTGTAAATCCTCCTACCACAGTTATGAACTGAAGCAAGTGATATTATTATCAAATTGAGCATCATCATCATCATGATAATATTTATGTGTCGTATTGAAAGAGGAATCTCAACTGTGGTGAACGAATTATTTGTGCAGAATAATCGTGAGCACTTGATCGAGGAGCTATTAGAGAAAGAAGATATGGTGTGGGTGGCTTCCACAAGATACGCTGCATTTTGATCTCAATGATCATCTCTTGTGCCGATCAAGCCTCTCTCTCTCTCTTTATAAAATAGCTTTTACTTTCTAATGCCTCTCTATCTATGAAGTATGGGAAATCTGTTATTTTTACGTTAACGCATCTGAAGTGTAAAAAAGTGAGATTATCTGATATAGAATGTGGTATCAATATGTTGTATGTGACTTGTGAAAGGAAACCGGTGGCTAAGCCGGCTTCTCTATTTTTGGCAGGGATACATTCTAATACTCTCTTGAGTTTTTTTTCACTCGTCTTCTTGAGTAGTGTGAACGATGATATAGATTATAGGCAGTGAGTGAGGGCGAAAAAAAAGAACACTTGTACCAGACTCTGTCGTTACATTGACTTTTTCATCATCAAATAAGTCTTTTACCAGTATGAAACATGGGAATCGGTGTGATATACATGTTTTTTATGCGTGTTTTCTTCTAAAAAAGAAAGAGTTGCCGCAGCAGTGGGAACATTAATAGCATCCTCCATATCTACTCCACTCAATATTCTTTTTTATCCATGATACGAACGAATGCGATATCATCAGCATCATCATCATCATCAAAAGATGTTCAAGAGAAAAAAAGAGTAAGAAAATCAATGTGTGACTGAATGTAGATATGAGGATGTATCTATCTGATCCGATAATATTAAAGACAACAAATTCCTTTGTCAATTCGATGGCAGATATTGCGCCAAATGTTACTAATTATTTGCAGGAACACATGTTTATCGTTTCACAGTTCGAGATAAATAAATATATATATATAAAAAATAATGGTGAACAGAAAAAGAGGAAGTCTGAAGTATTATTACTAATCTTTAAGCTTTTGGGATATGATCCTTATTTTTTTCTATACATTAATGCATATATTTATTGCTTAGTTAATTCCAATAGATAAAAAAGCAAATCCGAGCTTTTGAGATCAGCAGATCAGGAAAAGCCGAGGTACATGAGACGGTAGCATAATATAATCTCGTCTGCTTGTGGCGATATGCACAAGGGTAATTTGATGTTGGCATATTTACATCTTTTGTTTCAATAACTCTTTATACGTTGTTTTTCACATGGATTTTCTACACAACACAAGTGATATTTTTATGCGAACTTCATGACCTAACCCTAAATAAAATTACACTTATACACATTATCGTTTACTTTATCTATATCTTACTTAATGCATTTATTTGTATAGGTACGTGCTTATGTAGTGCAAATACAATGTTTCTTATCTCAAGAAATCGACACACAGAAAGGACAAGATGGATAAAAATGAACCGTTTATACAAAGTAATAAAAAGAATATTACACTCTGGAACTTTAGTGCATAACGTGATTGAGTCTTCCTTTTCTATTCCACCATTAAATTCGAGATCTTTTCTTTTTGCTTAGCTAGGCTTTACATGAGACTAATCGATTTTGAGAACAGATCATATTGCCCATTTCACACACAATGTCTTTCAATCATTATTTATGACTTCATCTCTGCTCATTCTCGTTTTCCCTCAGCGTCGTCAGTCCAAGTCCCAACTCAACCACCACTTGCTGTGGTCGAACAAAGTTACACTTTGCACTTTTGCTATGAAGACGTGTAAAAAGATGTGAGTGAGACGTGTCAGATAAATTTGGATTTTTATAGTCTCACGATAAGTCACAAGCTCGTCACTTTTCATCTATACTTAATTTTAGTAGACTATTAGTTATTACCATTATCACAATCATTATTAACATACACTTGCAGTTTTAACATAATCATTATCGTATTAGTATTAAGTATTAATAGATATTAGTCACTATTATAGATATTATTTCTTAAGCTTATGCTTAAAGCCATCCTGTAGTCACTCTACAAGTGTTCAGTTTTACCCAGTAAGGCAAATATTGTGTATTAGTAATTTCATTGTCGTACGTATGCGTCTCATCTTCATCTTAAACTATATAATAATATTCTTGTGTGAGAATCATATTTTTTTAATCCTAATCTCAGACGTCTATAGATATCTTAAGAGAAATATCTCGAATGCCATTGGTTTAGCTAAAAATTTTATGGGAGGCAATAAATAATAAAGTGAAACATTTTATTTGATATAATAATCCAGACAAAAACAAAGTTTTAGAACTGATAACTAATATCCACTAAAGTCGTCATAAAAATTAGTACAAAGTGCAATATGTAATACTAATGGTTACCTATTTATTTTTATCTGTTAAATTTATTGAGAATATAGTATTGCATAATATTTATACTAGCGATATTTATGATAATGCCAAGACTAAGAAAATAAATTGTGTAATTTTACTGCATGAGAACAAAGACGTTTATTATTAGTTATTTACTGCCTGAATGTACCTCAGCACAAGAAAAGGGATTTAATCTATTGTGTTTTCATAAAATGACGGATGGAAAGTAAAAAGCGGGTTGGTCTGCAAGGGTTTCACATTTTGTTTATATTGGGAACATTATAATAATAATATTGTTCTCCCGATAAGTACAATAAATGAATGTTCCTCACATGTTATGTGTATAGGTACCAGTGTACACAGGTGTACAAGAGTAGATATTATGCAGCAACACCTTCCTCATCAGCTCATATATTTTTTATGAGTTTAGTTCAACCCTATAGATAGAATAGCAATCATGAGAATAATAGGAATAACATGTAGATATGATATGCAAAATCAAAAGTCACCCTGCCAGTGGTCAAAAGTCTCATGTATTTGTTTCATATTGTATTGAAACGATTGTAGAGAACAAGAATAAGACTTAACTTGACACACAGGAATCGATCGATTATTCTTTAACATGCACGAAACAAATTTATCGATTTAGAGTCTAAATCACAACTTATTATACAGAAATTCATGGAGTTCCTGCTTGCCACCAACCGAAGAAACTAAGGTTGCCTTCGGATTAAATTAGAAACACTCGTCACAAAATCAACCCACCACCACCACCTTAGCCATAGTTCATACTTATAATATTATATAGTCAAGTCAATACATATCAACATGGATTATGGTACATTAATTCTCACAGTCCAGTAGCAAAGTAATAGCAGGTAAAGCTTTTATGATGAGAATACCTAATGTCTGCCCAGCCCATACCATTTTATTTTATTTCTATAGATTAGAGTCGATATATTAAATTCAATATTAGGTGGTTCTACGACATGACTACAACTTCTACAGATAGTTTCATGTATTATGCCAGTTGAATGGGAGTAAGTGAACATTTCCCATAGGGTGTTCTATTCTGCCATGCCACACAACCTTTGGCGAATAATTCATTACTCCTTGATCTTTGGACACTTTAAATGTCCTCTTCAATTACGCTGTCTCTTTAGTCTTCTCTGGTTATCATCCAACAAATGTATCCTTCCTTCAACCTCATGTTCAATGTTATACGTCAACACATTATGCATCTTCTCCTTTTCTCACTCAGCACACCAAACCGTTTCTACTTTCTACCATCTTCTATAATACGACGAGTAGATCAACTGATGATTGCAATAGATTCTCCATGCAAGTTATAAATAAAAGGAAAGGCATGAAAGCTGTCCCTGAATCAATGCGTCTTCTTCTACATATGCTACATGTACTATAAGATGAATTCTCCGAATAAAATGCATCAATGCGTAGGAAGTACAAGTTTAATGGGAAGCAGGCGGGTAAGTAGGGAAAGCAGTTAGTTCAGTGTTGGGAAATCGAGAGACTGAAAAATGTTCACCCATCACAAATGTCTGTTAAAAGATTTAAGCTAATGCAAAAGCAATACCATAGCATGAAGTGTATGGTTAGAAATAGGAATAAGACAATTGGCAATATTAATTCCTGTGTCAAAGTAAAAGAAAATAAATCCCATAAAATGTCGGAAAGGAATGAGTCTCAATAATAAATGCAATAGAACGATCAGGATCGCTATCGCTAAACAGTAAAAAGCATAACATTTGAAACTTACATACATAGCTTTGAGAACAATATCACAGAGTAACATGTAAAGGTACATATAATAGGGATTACAAATTATAATAGCTGATAGTCCTAACTTTATAGAAAGTGTCTAAATGATGGTAGCTTTTTCATTTTCATTCTTCTTCTCCAATTCTCTGTTTAAACTCTTCATCTAATATGTATCCAGTTGGTAATAATAATATATACTATAGAGTAATAGTGGCTCTTTCAAGCTTCCTATTTTTATTACAACTCCTGTGGGAAGCTACCCGATTAAAGTTTGCATAGAAACAAGATACGAAATTAAAGGCTGAGTTTTTGGCCTTCTATCAAGAAACGATAGCTCATTGGGGATTTCGAGGCCTTTCCAATTTATGAACGATGAAGATAGCTTTTTAAGAGAATATAATATAAGGTATCTATTCCTATAGTCGTTTTTCATTTATTATAATGAAGTAGTTACCCGTGTAGTTCAATTCCGTGCTAGGGCTCAAGATAAGTAAGTAAGTACAAAAGAAAAGGAAAGATCTTCTTACTACTATATGGCAATACAAACCTTTTGCTCTCATCAATTTGAAAACTCTCCTTTTGCCCTTGTCTGGCCTTCTTACATATTCTATTCTAATATCATTATCATGCATTATGTACACACATTCAAACCCATACTGATACTCAATCTCGATGCGATTCAACGAAGACTGAACACTTTCTCCTTCCTCTCTCATCGTGATGTGTGTGTGTAACATTATCTAAGTACTATAATACACTCGCATCTTTAGATAGAGACGTACTTTCTCTCTCTCTCTCTCTCTCGTAGTAGTAGTAGTAATAGGTATATGTTATGTTAAGTGTTATTATGTGTTCTATATTGTTGTTACACTTCATAACGATAGAAAGTAATGGAGATGTTCGGCTGATAAAGTTCACTCAATTTATTCATTCAAATCCCATTATCAGTTATTTAACCCTGTTTTCCTCATACTTGGGTACGAACATCATGTATGTGTATGAAAACACACAAGCACGCATTCCTTTCAACTGCAATGAATAAACGTATGTGGAAATTACGGTTCATCCCCTGATAGGTAGTCGACAAATGTCATACCATATACCATTCACATAATAAGAGTAATAACTAAGAGGCGGATTTTTTACATGCATAATAAACCATAGGGTTTAACTTGCTAACTTTTATTTTAAACGAATATGTAATAATATATTTTCCGTTGAAAAACTAGCGATGTCATTCATTACAAAAATTTGTGTTTGCATATAATTTAAAATCAAAGGAATACTTTCATGATACTAGTACAATTCGTAAATGTTTCTGATATTATTATTAGTATCTAGAATATTTTTAAGTTTATATAAAAATTCCCAACTGAATATTCCCTAATAATTTATTCTGACTTACTAATTAACTGTAAAAAGAGTTTTATAATTAAATATTGTGTGTATCTTATGCATGAATCTATCCCTAAAAATCGACGAAAACTTCTCTAGTTAGAAGTAATGAAAAAGTAAGAGTAAATTACTTTGAGTTTCTGTTGACATTGGAAGAAATAAAAGTTTTTTTTGGGTTTTATCAGCAAGGATTTACTTAAAAATTAGTCCTCATACACTGGGTATATTTTGTCTTTGATACATAGACAAATATATACTACTTAAACCGAGCAGATATTTTTTGGAATCAACTCAAAACCTCTCTCAAAAAAATAGTTGTAGTAAGTGAAAGCAGAATCGACATATAAAATATTTCCTGAAACAATAAGAGAACACAAAAAGTTTACTACTTGTTTGAGTGAAAGTACCACAGCAATATTTTGTATGACCACTCCAATACTAATTTTAATTGTTTAGTAATAAAACACTAATTTAACGCTTTTGATTCGTTTGCTTTCAGAGAGAAAGTTGAGAGAGACCGTGTAATTTAAATATAAATGTACAGAATACATAAGAGATATATTTAATTCAAAATGAAAAGTATCAAAAAAGCTAATAAAATGTATTTAATAAAGATAACTAATTTAATAAAATTTACGACATTTATAAAGTGAAAGTTATGTAAAAATCGACGTATTGCTGCTTACAACTCATAATAAAGTGCCAATCTTTCAAAAATAAGTTCACCTTCCACAATTATTCAATCATGATTCTACAGTTATAGTAAATACATAAAAATATGTAAAAAGATGTAACCTAAATGCAAGGGCATACACAAATGCACATACTTGTAGTGTAATGTTGAATGTAGAGCAGAATGGATTAAAATTCTTAAATAAACCTCTGAAAGGATGGATATAGAGCTTAGAGGATGATAAAATAAAAGAAGCATCTGTAGCAGACAGGAAAACATTGTCTTACCGTCTGGTCTTTCTGGTGAGAAAGCGGGGAAAGTTGCGTCGAGTGGTGAGACACAAATAGAAGAGTTAAAGTTGTAAATAGAAAAGAAAGCTATTATTATACCACTTTATACCTCTATAGGAGTTCCAATTCCAAAGTGTTCTAAGCTATCACCATAGTCTTCGTAGAGTTCTCTTTCTACTTCCTTCATACGTTGTAGTAGTAGTACAGTGTGTAGTAGTATTTCAGTGTAGTAAACGCTGCGAGAGAAGACGGTGAGTCGGAAATGGAAATCTCTGAATGAGACTAGACTTTAGTTCAAGGTACAATATTATAACAGAGAGCCTACACTACCATGCTAGAGTCAACTTGCTACTACTACTTATCTTTAGAGATACTAACACCAAATTGTACGATAATACGGTTTATTTATACCCACCACCCTTGCTAACTTCTTCTCTTACTGACAGGCAATTCACAATTAATAGGTAATCCAAACCGTCTGTTTACAAAGAGTATAGTACACTTTCACCAATGTAGCATAAGTAGCAACCTTAATAATAATTGGTTAAGATATGTTGAATATTACGTACAATACAAAATTGAGTATTATTATGGGTAAAATGAGAGCAAGAGAACAGTAGTACGGTGAGAAAATGAAAGAATATTGACAATTAGTGAATTCTGAAGAAAAATCTCACTTTTTTCCCACTGTAATGTCTTTATATAAAAGGTTGGCTTGGTGGAGAAAGTTCTGAATGAGGAATAGGAGTAAATGGTGAAAGGTAATAATAATGGGTCTTTTGTAGTAGTAAAGTAGTAGTAAAAGACGGGCTTGACTTGTGCTCTGGTCTCGTAGTGGTTTCTACTGGAGGCTAGTTGACTTGTTACTGAAACACCTTGTCAACCCTCACTTTCCTATATGTCAAATGGTTTCATGCACACAAATGCAGTATCCTGTTCCTGTTCTATTCTACTACTATAGATCATAATATTTTGTGAACTATGAGAAACATTGATAATAATATTATAGTATCGGACTAGTTAGTTAGCATATATAGTTATACTTGTTCAGAAATTACAACTACAGTATATAAAGCTTTGACCAGTAGCAAGTCTGGATATCTGTATCAACAGCTCTCTACTATTTCTCACCCACAGCAAACAATATAAAACGATATATGGATGAACTACGTATGAGCTAGTGTGTATCCCATTATATTATAATAGATTTATATTCATTAATACTATTGTTTTGTTCATATGTATAAATTTATACTGAATTGTCTCGAACTTCTGATCGTAGTAGGGTTATAATTCTGCTTCACTCCATGAAAAAAAAATACATATTTGTATACATTGGATAGGAAGTTGAAACAAAGTTGCTTGTGCAAACTGAGAACTAAAACTGACTTGAGTGCAGTGGCTAGCCACTGAGAACTCAAAATGAAATGCAATATATATTGTTATTTGATACGATATTAGGATTAGGATTAGCTCCCTGGCTCTACATCATTTCTTGTAACACTGGCACTTTTTTATGTTCACCTAAAATATTACTGATATATTGTTTTATATTTGAAGGAACTATTTGTAAGGGTGCTGCTGCTGCTTTGCTTCATTAGCCCTAGTTTAGTCACCAGTTATGATTTTCATTTGATATGCATACCAAACTCTAGTCATTTTATAGCATGTCAGTTGATGGCTGGTTGTACCCGGTACATATACCTGTTCCATTTTACCCGTATCGGTATCATGTGTTGCATGCTCTGGGTGAACCAGAACTGGACTGGGATTTTTAATCATTTTGTTTTGGGAAGATGGTTTAAGATTAAGAGTCTTTGCAATGGGCTTGTTTTTAAAATAATTTTGCCAATTTGGGCTTCAATTACAATTTTTAATTTTTATACTCGAAATTATATACAGTTTAACAGTTGGCCTTTTAAACAAAGTATGAAAATGTTCCCATGTTTTTAATTTCATAGTCCATAGACAATTCGTGATGAAAGTTGAAAAAACTTTTGTAAAAAAGAACAAAAAACATAATGTGACCTACTAATGTTGTCAACTAATTCATTCCTTATTTACATATTTGGAATGAGAAAAATTACAAAACCAGACCAGCCTCGTTCACGTTCAACAAATTACATTAAAAAGGGTAAAAACTGGACACAAAACGTCCAAACTTTGTGCTAACTGCTAAAAATACAGAATTTGAAAGATTATAGTTCTAGATTAGTTTTCGAAGTGGGTTTTTTCATGAGTTTTCATCCAAACAAATATTGTTGCATATAAAGTTTCATCTTTGTCATTGCCATATTCTGGATTATTTAATGGTTTTTTCAGTATTTACAAAGCTTGAGTACGACACCTCAAAATTACTAAATGAAATAAAGACGACGGAAATGGATCTGGATTCAAAAGATTGTCTATATAACTCTTAAACTAACTGTGAATTACGTATTTGTACATGCATAAAAGTTCCTTAATACGCGAGAAAGCCATGATTATTATTAAGGAAGCGGAAGCTCCTTTATGATTTTTGCTGCGTCCATCTGTCTGTCCGTCACACCGAAACTCAAGAACGGAATGAGATATCGGAATGAAACGTGGTACAAATATTCTAGACCCCCGTGGCAAAATTGACTCAAACGATAAAAATCGATTCAATTGATACAAAATCGATTCAAAGGATACAAAATCGACTCAAACGTTAAATAAATCGATTCAAACGATACAAAAGCATTTCCAATTATCTTAATGATTCCAAATAGTTTGCTTCCGCTCCTTTTTTACACTACTGTATACAATGGTTTGTTAATTACAAGTTTTTCCTTATCACCTATACCTGGTAATTTGGAAATCCATTTTTACGTTTCAGTGCATAATTTATATGATTTAAACATTCCAATTTTAAGTGGCACATACTTTGGAGACTTCTTTTCAGTATTTTTGGAAGGGCCTGGAAGGAGCTGGAATCATGAACTGACAAGACATTGGCGGTGGAATAAAATTAATAACTGCATTGAAAGAAACGTAAACGGAATTGTTGTACAAAACTGATTGTGAGATTTGTATTGCTAATAATTTAAAACTTTAAAATCGCCCATAACTTTTAATCAGAATGTCACTTAATAATTTAAATTTGTATAGTTAGTTGATAAGGTGTTTAAGAATTGAAATTGAGGGAAGATGAGATTTATGTATACGTACTTATCATTGAATGCAAACCAATTATCACACTTTTTAACGTTTTAGCACTAATTAGATGAAGATTTGCTAAGAATTTTATTTTTCAAATTTTTAATTTATAGTGTATTCTGAATTGTTTATGAAATCAAACTTAAATTGATCCCAATAACTTTCAGAATTACGTGACACCGGAAATTGAAAGACAAGTGTGTATAGAAAAACATAAATCTGCTTCCCAAATTTTCGTGTTCCTTCTAAACTTGTGATAAAAATGAATGTTGCCTAGATAAAATGTAAATTATATTGCCGTGAAATTTTTAAAATTAAATAAAAATTAACAAATGAATTACCAAATTTGATTGATTCGTGATTTAGTATGAACATTTGATTATTATTTGTTTGAGAATTCATTTAATCATTTATTGGTTATAAAAATTTAAATGAGTATGAAGTTGGATAGTTTATGATATTTTGTGAAATCACCGTCGTTAATAGTCGTTATTAACAGTTGTAAGGCAATCAATCAAGAGATAATTAAGATAATTGTTACAAGTAACACCTTGTAAGAGAAATTTACATAAAACATTTTCTTATCCGGCTTTTTTATTCTGATTTATGGCAAAATTTCGAAAAATAATATCCAACATGTACCTACATTACCTTCTATGATAAATCCTAATTAATTCATATTTTGAGCCAAACGACTTTAAATCTCGAAAATCCCGACTTGTCTTACTTAGCTACCATGGGATAACTACAATATTTTACCAAGAATCATTACATTTAAGAATGTTAACAGTCAAAATCATGTCTAAATCTTTTGGAAAAGTCATGGATGGTTTGCAAAAACTCTTCTGGAAATGCATGTCACACACACGTCACACGTAATGTGGCGAGGTGAAAAGCTTGAATGTGGAACTGTATCAGAGCAAGATAAATAGTTTAAAACACTTTAAAATGACAACATTCCATGATTATTAATCATAAAATAATGTGCTGCCCAGCTTGAGCTTATCTGCTGTCTGTGAATTTGATAGTTTGCATTACCTAATGACGTAATCAGAATTCAATGAAATTTAATGGTTCTAAATCTAAATGCTTAATTTCCTTAATCCATTAACAAACTCATTCATACACTTTTTGTCTTTTATTTATATTAAATTCCAGTGTTGTATGGCAAAATACTCAATTACCAGGTAAGTTAATTTGATTATAGGTTGACAAACGCATAGTGAAAATAAAAATCATTCGATTGAATCGAACCACTATCGTACGACACCAAGAAGCAATGAACTGATAAAAATTCAACCAACAATAAGAACCAAAATTCATTCTAAGTTGAGCATCAAACTTTAAAGACTCTACAAAACCAACTGGAAAAATTATTCGAATGACAAATCCATTTTCAAGTTTTGCTTTAAAAATTCAAAGACAAATTAATACTTCAAAATTATTTCTTTAAAATTTTCTTTCCTGTCACCTGTTACTGTAAGCTTAATAATTTTATTTCTAGACACAAATGTCTTTTCTAGTCCTTCCATAATTAAATTATTAATAGGCAGAATGAAGGCCAAATGAATATCATCGGGCTTGAGCCCCGTCACGGCTTCAACATTTAACATGGAGAGGATATGGAGGGGTGAAGCATGGGAGGGGCTTATTAAAATTATAGGGATAGGGAAGGCACCCCCAACATCCCTCTGGGTACGCCCTAGTTAGGTTAGGTACAGGAATTGGTTGGTAAGCATTGTCTCATGTTCCCCAAAGGTGATTAATTCCATTTCCTATTACACTGATCAAGCGTCCAAAGCGTTTTTTCCGTTCTGACCCTTGATGCTGATATCTCACACAATTCTCCAAAGTCGAAAATTTTATGCCATATAAAATCACTGCTCATAATGTTTGGAATCATAACATAAGGTACATAAAGGCAATTTTTGTAGTTTTTGTAGTGGTTTTAGCACATTTTGGAGTGAAATCTCACTTTTGACGAGAAGAAGCTCGATTGCTTTACAGTCTGAGCGGGTTGGACAGTTGACTCTTCTGTGGAGGCTTTTTTACAACTTTTAACTACTTTTAAGTTATCGTTTGTTTGTACTATTTATTTGTGTTAAAACATAAAATCTCCGACAAAATTGGATAAGAAGAGTAGAAGAGCTTGTCATCTTCATCATTATCTGCACTAAACTATCATTAATTTTGTCTTACTAAGACCTAAATCTTATTGTTCATGGTAAAATACTAATACGAACGAGAAAGTTGTAACAGAAGTTTTTCTCTCGTGTCAAATCACAAATGCAGGCAGAATGTTAAGATAGTAAATTTTGAATTTATAAACTGTTAACTGTTGACTGTATTCCTTCCTCGCATATCACATATTTGTTTTCTTTGTAAATGAATGTGAATATTGAATTTTAAATCATAGATTGAAACTGAAGTGAAAAAATATATTAATGCAGTTTAGAATTTAATTATTTTATGTGACAAGCAAGAAGTTACTGTTAACCATGGATGTAACTTTGTCCGAATAATCTGTCACCTGTCTTTGCTTATATGGGACCTGTCAGTCAGTAATCAGTCTTTTAAAGTTTTTTTGAAAACCAGTCAGTCGCTAGTCAGTCTTTTTCA
>JAQFZZ010000038.1:0-49968 GCA_034696405.1 Isotoma caerulea | reverse complement strand
ATCATCAAATAGTTCTGCGTCTATTGGTTAAATATTCATCTTACGATACTTGGTACACCCGTTTGCAATGGTTTATTTAAAAATAAGTTATTAAATAGTTTACTAAAAAAGCATATGAACCATAATTCATCGCATTTATAATTGTGCAATACAAGTGCATAATAATGTTGTGTAATATAGGATTCTAGGGCAGTATATACATCCCACACATTACATCCCCTAGACATTTCATCCCCGGGCATTACGTCCCCTACACATTACATCCCCTAATATATGAAAAATGACGGAAATAAAACATAAAACGGATAAATGTTTACTGTCAAGAATAAGCACTGTAAATACATAGAATTACGTGCAAATTCTATGTATTTGTTTGATCCATTAATTGTGACATTGTGTCAAAAATTTGACATTTTTATTGTGACCATCGGGTTTGTCCTATATGGTGCATCTCTAAATCCATCCAAGCTATGGCGTTCAAGAATATGTGTACCAAATTTCAAGACGTTATGTCAAACGGTTCGGAAGTTATTGTACCGACAGAAAAACGGGCATACGGTAGGACAGACAGAGCATTGCCATAAATTAGCTATCGCTACTTAGTACATTTTTATTTAAAATATAACTAATATAAATGCAACATATTTTTCTGTTAGAATTTCTAAACAAATATGTGCTTTGGGGATGTAATGTGTAGGGGATGTACTGTCCGGAGATGTAATAATGCCCGCGGATGTACTGCCCGTGTACCATAATATAGGAGTGCATTCATTCAAAATATACATTATGCCATGATGTAAAAGTTTGTGATTAGAAATCAGCTAGATTTTTTTGTTGCGTCAAATATCAAATGCTAGTTTTTAAGCATAGCATTATAGCATAAGATGATAATGGTAATATATACTCTGCATTGCAGCATATTGTGAGTTTTTTCATAGAAAACTTTACTATATATGCGTGTATCCAAACAATGCAATTTTTCGCGTATCTTTGCATCTAACTCAACTAGAGAATTTTTTTACCTGAATGTCTGGGTCATTGAATCTTGTAATTTTTTGCATGCTGTTTTCGGTTCTACAGACATTATGTGTGTTGGAATAAAAATGCTGACAATGAAATAGGAAGGCAAAGTGAATGATGGTAGTGAATCCTGATTATGATGATGGTGCGGTTTCAGTTCGGATTTTTTGTTAAGCCAAAAGCATTCGTGTGAACCAAACGACATGCATTCATCAGATTAGCTGCAATTGATAGTGGAAGACAATCAAAAACTGCTTCTACCGAATGTTATTGTAGATAGATATATAGTTTTAAAAACGTGTTTGCTTCTTCTTATAGGACACTGACAAAAAATGAAAAAGAAACTTTCCTGTACGTTCTGAAAACTTTGCTGACTGTTATAAGTTTAGTATAATATTGAAATTGTCCTGTAATAACGAATGCATGAGTTAACGTTTAGACTCGATCACTCAAAACAATTTCGGTATTGAATTCAGAAGGATTTTGAATGATTTCGAATCGGATAACAACTAACAACATTATATATGCAACGCTGATATGTCATTTTAACTTTTTGTATGAAGAAATTCTTGAGTTTTTTCACAATCCGACAAATTGTGTTTCAAAATTATTTAAATACTAATACGTAGTATCTAAAGACGTTTTGAAGTCTTTTTGGTTAAAATTCTTAAAATTGGAAAATGCATGTCTAAATAACCAAATGCCAATTATACAAAAATGAAGCGTTTATATTGTAATTGGTTTAAACAAAAAGCACTTAATCAGGTTAAGGTTAAATTACTCCCCCCTGGAATATAGCCCCACCCAGAGGGTAAGCGACGATTTTTCCGGCCTGAGCTAAAACACAAAGTATAGGTCCGGTGGTGCAAATAGTAATTTTTTTAGTATGTACTTTTTTACTAAATATCAATGCGTATAAAAAAAGTATTTTATAACTTAAATACGGTATTTAAAACTAACTTTTGAATGTATACTACTGTGTGACTAGTTAAGTGAAATCAGGTGAACAGCAACAAATACTTGATCCCAAATAGGTTTTAAAAGTCATAAAAATCATACAATTAATTCATAATTAACTTCTAGATATCATTTTAATTTGTATTATGTATTATATCCTATCAAATATTTAAATTATTATTAAACGTGCAACGACGCTTCAATATATCGATGCTTGAATTCAGCTCAGAAATAAAAAAAACATGTTTATTAATGTAGCATTATATGTTATATGTTAAATAGTCAAAACAGTTGCATTTTCAATCCGTGTTTCTTTTGTAGTACGCAATGAAAAGACAATCAATACACTCGAGACGAGAGCATTTTACATTCTAGAATTCGTTGAGAATATAGTTATAGTGGACTATGTGCTATGGTTATGGCTTGTGGGGTGGGAGACTAATACATAATATGGAAAATAATCCAGTTTGCAAATTTGAAATTGCAATCAATAATTTTTCTATTTCAAATCAAGAAAAACTATTTCCTCTTCGAATTCCGACTACTTTTTTTACTTTTGATGCAAAAAGTTTTATTAGAAGTTTTTTTTAGAAAAAAAGTATTTTGCTTGAAATACAGGCAATTCATAATCATTAACATTTTTGAATTGCAGATACTAAAGATTGAGATCCATACTGGCGGCGATATCAACTAACCCCACCGAGGGTCTGGGGGGGACTCATACGATCACAGTATCGGGAGTTGGGACCCCAGGAGGAATAGCCACGGTGGCCCTACCTCCAGGTTCGACGGTTACCTCAGTGCCTCAACAATGGGTCGCTCGACTGAAAATGGAACCTGGAGCAGTAGGGTCTGGACAAACAGTTTCAGTTGCTAATGCAATTCCTTCAAACCATGGGGGCAATACGTTAGTAGGCGCAACTTCACAAATTCAAGGTGGTGTCATGCCCCTTGGGGTTATGGACTCATATGAGGACGTTTTTAAAGAGATAACCAAGAAATTGTATGGGGATGAAAGCGTTACGGAAATAATTGATAGCAGTGGAAATGTCCAGCAAGCAAACATCATTTACGAAACAGAAGCCTTCCGAACGGATGGAACAGGTACCTTAGGATCAACAGGTGGTGGCCTGACTCTTGTTGCCAGTTCAAATGGACTACCACCTGGAACCATTGTACTACAAAGGAGAATCCATCAAGATGACAAAGGTACGAATACTTTCCAAAAGTTGTACTGTTTTAAATAGCTAATGACAGCATTTAAAATACAAATTCAAATTTCTCAACCTGCAGGTCGGTTCTGGGCTGCTGTTGACATGCCACAAGAGCAAGGAACTCTATCTACCACAATTACTGCAAATATGGTGAACCAACAGCAAGAAAATGTTCAAACGACACCTGTTCCTGAAACTCCGCATGAGGAAAGATGGTTTGAAAGCGAAGAAACACTAACCTGGACAACTTCAAAGATCGCACGATTTAATCCGAGTCAGAAAGTATTTCGTTGCGTGGACTGTGACTTTGTAGGATTTTTGTCTCGTGTGGCTGAACACTGGTTGGGAAACCACGCCAGTCTTCGAGTTTTCAAGTGTCCAAGGTGCACATACACAAGTGCTTGGGCTCGATGCGTTCGAATGCATTTAACAAAACAACACGGAGAAGATCTTACTGACAGTGGCATATGGAAAGAAAATCCAGTTTTGGAAGAGGTGAGTCATTTAATTCTTTAATTGTTTTTCATTATTTTAACCGGGTTTGTGTGTAATGTTGTTTTTATATATCATAAGAAGTTGTAAATACATGTGCTACTTTTTTCTTACAAAATGTGACGTTAAATGGTGCTATGTGGAAAGCGTCTATCCAGTTAAACATTATTTGTGGTGTTAGGCATATTTATTTATGACTTTTGCATGGAAAGCTTGCGGAAAGTCATGATTTTGGCACTGTTACTTTTATGGCAGTACAAAACGCAGGTCACCAAGTTCCTGAATACCCTGAAGACCAATATAGAGCAGAAAGGCGAGGCGAACTCATTAGGAGAGAAGAGGTACACGTGCCCATTCTGTACATATGCAACTGACAGAAGAGACCTGTTTAACCGTCATGAAAATATTCACAGGGATGAAAAGCCGTTTCAATGCTACGTGTGCGACAAGCAGTTCAACAGGGCTGATCACGTTAAGAAGCACTTCATGCGGATGCACAGAGACCATCCGTACGACATCAACAAAATCAGGAAACACTTCCCAAAGAACCAAGGAGGGGTCGTACCTTATCACAGTAGCAAAATGGCTAACAAACAGGCCCAACAACAGCAGGAGCAGCAGCAGCAGGTACTTCAGCAGCAAGAATTGGAAGTGAATGAAATTATGACCGACCAACTTGACCATAATTCCTCGATGTCTGCGGAAACACTCTCAATGCAGATTCAGGGTACCAATCAAACTGTGACAGTTCAACAGATTCCTCATATTGCCTATTTCAATCCTCCTTCCACGCCAGGACAAAGTGGTCCTTTGCAAGGCATCGCTGGAGTAGGCGGTACAAAGAAAGAGAGTAAGTGAAATACATCAAGTAATGCGCATATTATGAATGAAACGTAAAATACTTAAGCATCATTATATTTATTTTTTCTCAAAACTTTTCATTTCTTTAGCGAAATCAAAAGGACAGAAAAAGAAAAAATCTGGGGAAAAGATGTACACCTGTTCATATTGTCCTTGGCAAGGTGTTGATAACTGGTGCCTCAAACGACATTTAAATACTCACATCAAGCCATTCCTTTGTGCTTTATGTGATTACAAAGCTGCAAGAAGTGAAAGACTCGCCACACATGTCCTTAAAGTTCACAACAAAAGAGTCTGCCATAAATGTTCATTCCTGGCTGATGATACCGATAGTCTTAGTCAGCATATACAAGACAGCCAGTAAGTTGTTTTTACGCTAAAAAAATTCTTTAGTTTAAATGTTGGTGGGTTATAAAAACCTTTCTTAACATCATATTTTAAAGAATTACCAAAAATGTTGTTAAGTGCAATTATTTTTCAAAATAGCATGTGAATTTTTACGTTGTTTGCTTTTAAAAACTCCCTGAGGTTAGGGAAATAATAGTTTGGTGTACTTTTTACGTGTTCATGCGTAATTTTTACCCAGTTAATTTTGTAAAAAAATACAGCCGTGTTGGCAATGATGATGCTTTGCGTTAAAAGTAACGAATAAATATTGTAATATTTTTGTTTTTTTAGCCAAAATCCTTTGGTGAAAACAGGATTCAACTGCAACGTTTGTCAGGAGTACTTCGAGCTCCGGGCTGATCTTGAAGCTCACGCTATTTTGGAGCATCAAAAAGTGATTGTTCAATGCGACTTATGTGATTTTAGAACTACAGATGAACTAAGTATGGAGGCTCACTTGCGAGATAAGCACAATCTTCAACCTGGCATGGGCGCTGTAGCAGCAGCAGCTGCAGCAGCCGCTGCAGCGGCAATTAACCAGACTAGCACCACTCAATACGTAAGTTTGCTAAATGAAAAAAATTAATCTAAGATCACATTGCAATTTAAAATATTTAAAAAACTGATAATGAGAATTGATGGTTATTTAGCAAATGCCACTTGAAACGCAGCCAGTGCAAATGCAGATATCCGATCAGCTTCAGACAGTTAGTCATAATTCTATGGAACACCAAAGTATGATGATAACTGACCAATTACACCAATCAGGAATATCAGCCACAATAGCAGCGGTAGCCTCAGGAGAGATAACCTACCAACAGGATGCAACTGGTGGGGTTGGTGTTATCCCTAAAATTGAACCAGGATCTGAAATGATTGTAGAAGAAAAACCCTCCTTCCCAATAGAACCTGAACCCGAACCTGAAACACTTTGTGAAAAATGTGGAATAGAATTTGCTGATGAAGCTTCTTTAAAACTTCATGAGAAGAGACATGAATTAGAAAAATTATCCAGCAAAGAAAATCAGAATCCGGCCGTCAGTAAACCTAACCCTATCAAGAAATCTATTTTTCGAAGTTACGTCTGCAGTACCTGCTCGTATACAGCTTCAACCAAAAAGCTCATGATGCAGCATCAAAGAGCTCACAATGGTCTTGAATTAGTTTGTAAAGCTGAAAATTGTAATTTCAGCTCACCGTTTGACAATACAATGAAAGAGCATATTAATACTGATCATGGTAGTGAACCTAACGTTAGGTAATTTTGATGTATTTAATTGAATATAAAAAAAGCCTGAGACTTTATTTCCAAATTTTAATTTCTATAATGTCTATGAATTCCAGATGTCCACATTGCGGTCTTCGAATACCAAGTATCCACGCTTTTACATACCACTGGCGAGCGCATCATCCTAATCTTTGCAGCTTGTGTGTCAATCTTTATAGAATTAGATATGGAATAAAAGAAAATGATCTACACGAAATAGTGTCTAAAAGTGCAGATTATCTCCTAAACGAGGATAATCGTTCAAAGCAGAAGCATATAGTACAAGTTATCCAACAAGATGATCAGCAGCAGCAAATGAACCATCAGTTGGGTAACGAATTACCTGTGTCGGAACAAGAGACTCAAAGACTAGACGATGATCTTAACTGTTTGAATATTCCAAATAATAATAATAACAATAACAACAACGAGTTTCCGGATGGATTGGGAGATGAGCCTCCACATAAAAGAATACGTATCGACTTCACTTCTGTGTTTGAAGCAATATCTAAGAAAATGCAGCGAGAAAGTCTCAGAATTATTCCTAACTTTAATGAGGTCATCGTTACCCCTCTTATGTTTGCAAATGGCTTAAATTCCAGTATTAATATTGAAACTCGTAAAGTAGAAAATGTTCAAAAGAAGAGAAAGGACAAACGATCTGTGTTACTAAGTAAGTACCTCAGAAGCCGACATCGAAGACGACTAGGCCACCAACCCCGATTGCCCCCTGTGCGGAGATACCTAACAAGAGGAACATCTACTTGGTTGAAACAAAACAAAATGAAAGGTTTTAAATGTCATAGTTTACTTTGTCATGAACGGGCTTCTTGGAGATATCCTCGTAAGGTTGGGTTTATACTTCATAATTTGTGGCATCATAAACGACCTTGGTACAAGTGTGATTGTTGTGAACTCCGGTTTCCCCATATTTACCAAGCCTTAATGCACAAGATAAGATCTCACCCGCAAAGTGACGACGTCCTTAATCAGCAACAGCAACAATTTCAACAACAACAGCAACTTGCCAATGTCGTATCCAATGCCGTACAGTATCAGCATCATCAGTTGAATCAAGCCCACAATTAATTATAAAATAATTCCAAGTTGAAGCTTGAAGAATTGGCTCTCATGCACAAATATCGACTCGGCTCATTTCCAATCGTTTGACAAAAATCATTTTTAAAAACTTTTAGGAAACACTACCTTTAATACCTAATTAATCATTTGACAATTGCCTTATATCATGAAAAGGTTAGATGACTGTGTTCGCTGATAAATGTAATTTAGTATTTATCAAGAATTTTTCACGTATTGAAGTGGCTGCATTCGAAAATTAGTTTTTTATAATATTTATCTGTAGTAATAAATTTATGATATATTTATATGAACGTTCTTTGGGCCACTAAATTTTAGATTTTTATAATTTTAAGACAGTGCGAATAATTTTATTTTAGTTTAATATGTGAATTTCATAATATTTCGAATCGTGTTTAAAGCAATTAATTTGAATAAAAGAACTGGTACTGCTGTGGTGCACGTACAATTACAAGTGAAAGTACGTTAAACTTGCGAGCTAAGATTATTGACTTTGACAATTGCTCAAAATTAATAGAAGAAAATCCCAATCTATTTTGATACAGAGTCTATGATTAATGCAAATTAATGTCTATTAATATTGAGGGTTTTCAAATGAAGTTAGTTCTGTTTGTATCATCGGAAAAGTAGTGGTTGACACAGATGTAAAATTATTGATGTGACAAGTTTTGTATGATGATAGCAGTGACCAGATATTTAAAATTTCAAAATTTAAAACGTTTAATAAGGTGCACACTAAGAATATCTATAATATAGTAACTTATTCCTTTAAATTATTAAAATATAAAACAAAACTATCAAAACTGTATTTTTCTGCAAATGTAAAATTTACCAATGTATTATAAACGTAAACTATCGTGAACTACAACCTTTTAACTGTTTCTAAATGAGCGTAATGTTATGCGTATAAAAAACCATGAGTGAATCCATGTTAATTTGTTATCATTTTTCATTACAAAATTCTTTCAATGGTGGATATTAATAGAATTCGTAACCGAAATTCGTGAAAATGAGAAAAGTATGAAATAAAAACCCTCGGGTTACAACTACTTGTTGAAGATATGCTTTGACTAGCAGCAATTGTTGCATAACATTTATTATTAAACTCATATTCGATTTCCAGAATCAAGAAAGATTTGACAAGTTTAAAATTATATAAAGCAATTGCACGAATTCGCCGACTTGATTGATGTAAGTAATTTTATACCTCTTGGCAAGTAAATCGAGTCAGTCAGGTTAGATGTTTGATTGAACTGAAAGCAATAGTAGTTGAAGCTATGATTAACGCCTGGAGTTGAAAGTGATTATTATTCCAAACGGACATGGCCGAACTTTCCCATCCACATTCCAGATCGTTCACAAAAGCATCTAGTAAATCAGATCCCGGCTTATCCACACATTGAACGTTTCTCAAGGATTCCAACATATCATCACAGTCCGATGTAGTTTCTTTGGGACTCCGGGGTACAACTGGGCACGTCCTTTCCATCCATTGTCTTAACCAGAACTCAATCCATCTAAAAAATTCAATATTACATTGCGGAATACAATTTAATCAATACCAGATTTTTACAAAGTCAAAATCTGTCTGCATTTGAGTGATATTGTTTATATCACTTACCCAGCATCGCAAGAGCATGAGATAGAAAAGTTTTCATCTACAGTTAAATCTTGTAGATACGTAACAAAAGGTTCTGGTCGAAACTGAGGATTTGGATTTCCAATCGATTTAAGTGCTGAGTTATTGCCTCGAATCTCCAAAGATATGTCTGTAGCTTCGCCAAGAGACTGAAGAACGCCTTCTCCCAAATCCGTTAATCCCGTATCACTTAATTCAATATCCAGTGATCTACTCCGACTAGCCTATATAATGAAATGCATAAAAATACAAACATTCTATAAAAGTAAACTTACTAGCAGCAGCAGTTATTATGAGCAAAATATTTAGATTTATTAAACCTGAAAAGCCCCATTTGCAATGCTTAGCAAATTTGGTCCAGTAACGGTGATTTTTGAAAGCTTCTCCGGTAAAGGGAACAAACGCAATTCATTTGACATCATGGGCACATCCACCTAAAAGAAATAATAGAGTCTCAAAAGATAAAAGTACGGACGTATAATACACAGCTTTGCCTATTCCCATTCATCTGCAATCAAAACCTTGAGAAATAGATGTTGAATTGAATCAGCATTTTGCATTATTGCTCCAGGGTTGACCACACTTGTAATGATGGGGCCCATTTTAAGCACTTCCAAGCAACCAAGAGGAGAAAGCACTCCAACCTATTAAAACCACATTTAATATTAGCTAAAAAGAATAAAGAACTTTCTAAATAAATTAATCTAGATTTATAACATTAGATATGTATTATGCAAATCCTTAACCTGGACTGATTCCAATGGTAGGTCTGAAATATCCAGTTCATGAAGCCGTTCTAGCTGGAGGAAACTGTCGTTGGACAAAGCCCTGATGGGATTAGAATGCATAATGATTCTAGACAATCTGGGAATAGTATGCCAAATTGTATTTGGAGGAGCTGGAATATCATTCCCAGCAATATCCAATGTTCTTAGACTTGAAACGTTAACGCCAAAATTTGTTGGAAGATACGTAAGACTGTTAAACGAGGCGTTGAATGTAAGTAATTTGGGGAAAGTATCAAATTCGGGCAAAACATCTAACGACATATTGGCCAAATGAAGGTGAAGTAGAGAGTTTTTGGCTTCCTCGAATAGTCTCGATGAAATTCTTCCCATAGGATTTCCACTCAGGTCCAAGTACATAAGAGTGAAAAGAGTGTCAAAACTTGTATCTGCTATCACTACTATCCGATTATTTGCCAAGTTGAGCCAGTGAAGCCTTTGAAGACATTCAATCTGATTTGGGGCCATACTAGATATCTCATTTCTAGATAGGTCCAGTCGTACCAATGTTGAGGCGATTCGAGATAACGAAGTTTCAGGAAATCGGACCAGTTGATTATTTTCCATATTGAGAATCTCTAATTGAGTGTCTTTAAATAACGGATCTCCAATGCTTCTTATTTTATTATGTCTTGCACTAAAAACTCTTAAAGTGGAACATTCTTCAAAGAGATCTGGTGGCAAGTCTCGGAGTAAATTATGATCTAAATTGATAACTTGAATTAATTTTGACTCTCTGAATGCATCGTATTCAATTGTATCCAGTATGTTATTAGTAAGTTTTAAATGTTGCAAGAATCTCATTCCTGACAAATGATCTTTTGTAAGATTGGAAAGCTTGTTGTGAGAAAGATCTAAATCAATCAAAGTGTTGCTTATTGGTTCGAAAAACTCAGGAGCAATAATACTAATGTTATTGTAAGATAAATCTAGTGATTCGATGCTTGATGAAGATATTGAAGCGATAGGTAAAGAGGCAGGTATTGCACCAGTTTCTTCACTACTTTCATCAGATTCTTGGGTTGGTTTAACTGGCTTTGAAGGTGGGATTTGATGCACTGATGCAGAGCCCAGTCTGATGATTTTGTTATGACTTAGATTGATTTTGAAAGAACTTAGTGTTCCTAGTTGATCAAATGCATCAATATTAAATGATGCTATTTGGTTGTTACTTAGATCAAGAACTTGAAGCCTAGGTAGATTCTGGAATGTCTCGTCGAGCAATTGAGTTATTTTATTTCCTGCCAAGTTCAGAACTCTCAAAGATATCAAATCTTCAAAAGCTCTTTTTTGGATGGTTTGAATTGCATTTTCATTTAATTCAAGATGATTTAATTCATTAAGTCGACTGAATGTGGACTCTTTGATTTCTTTGATATTATTGAAGCTCAAAGCCAGATGCTTCAATCGGGGTACTCTAAGAGAGTCAAAAAGATCTTTTCCAATAGCAGAAATCTTGTTAAATCTTAAGTTTAGATGAGTTAATTGGTCGTTCTTGTCGAAGCTATTTTCTGCAAATGAAGTGATGCCATTGCTACTGAGATCAAGTACTCTTAAAGCAGTAAGACGGTGGAGAACTCCAGGTGGAATCGAAGACATTCTGAGAGAGTTTGAAATTCGTAATCGTATAATGGAATGACCAACTTCTTCGAAAGCATCTTCATCAATTTTACCTATTTTGTTATTAGATAGGTCTAAAGACTTTAATCCGGTGAGGTGTAGAAATGCAGAACTTCGTATTGATGTAATTTTTGCCTGAGAGATTTTAACTTCTTCCACAGCTAAACCAAATCCTTCAAACGCTTGTGATGTTATTGCAGCCATGCCGAAACTACTCATGTTGAGACTTCGTAAATTTCTCATGACTCTTATATCCTCCATTGCAATAGGTGCTATGGAGTCCCCAACCAGGCTAAATTGATGCAGGGTGTATTGAAAATCGACAAACTCTTCAGGATCGATTCGAAGTCGATTTTCATCCATATTTAACTGTCGAAGTTGATCAAAATTTTCAAAGAGTTCATCTGGCAAAAATGTGATGTTGTTGAAACTCAGATCTAATCGTTCCAATGAATTTTCCAGCCCTCGAAATGCCTTCGGATGAATTTCTTGTATGTAACAATTAGACAAATCGAGACTATCAATAGCAGCATCTTTAAATGCATCATCAACCAGTACGGATATTTGGTTATAAGCAAGAGAAACTGCGTTTGCTTTTTTGAAATTTTGAAACGAAAAAGGCTGCAAGGATTCGATTCTGTTGTGATCAAAAACAACCGTCCCCACTGATAGTTTCCCTTGGTAGAAAATATCAAACGTTGACGATAGCAGATTATGAGACAAATCCAAGTACTTGAGCTTTAGAATTGACAGCGCTTCAAAGGGGATTTTCTGCAGAATATTATGCGAAAGGTACAAGTGGTCAAGGGTACGCGTTACCCCCAGAAATGCTTGGCTGTGTACTACTTGAATGCTGTTTCCACTTAAATCTAACCTCTCCAATTTTGGCAGATTAGTGAATGCACCCTGAATGCAAAAAGAAAGCATTGATGAAAATTTATCAATCATTATAATAATGTCAAATAAGTTGAGAGCTATTCAGAAAAAGTAGATCACTAGGTTGGATAAGCAAAGCCTAGTAGTAGAGAAGCCAAAAGGTACGAAGTTAATTGGATTGATTTGTTTGAGTTTACAATTTCAGCCGACAAAAGATGTTTGCGTCACTCATACTATTATGATGACCACAAAAAGAAGCTTAAGACGAATAAATAAAGCAAGCTAACAAATTTAGTATGATTTGATGCAAAAAACTGCAAGTGACCTATTTTTTAAAGCACAGGAAACAGATTGAACAAGCTTACCTCTGGAATGTTGGTTATCATATTTCCAGCCAAGCTAAGACAACTTATTGTTGCTGAAAGTCCTTCAAAATCATCTGGATATACATCTGTAATTTTGTTTCCTAAAACAGGAACGCATATATACAATGCATTACTCCATCAGTTATGTAACTTACGCTTATCTTACAAATGTTTAACAAATGATAAGCATACCACTTAAATTTAGAAGACGAAGTTTTGCCAATCGACGAAGAGCTAAGTTGGGAATAAATGTTAGTTCATTGTTCTGCAGGTCTAACTCTGTTAGAAATTTAGTTAATCCAATGAAGGCATCGTCAAAAATATGATACAAATTATTCTGCTGGATTTCCAATCTCCACAGGCCTAATTTGTAAAAATAAAATTAATACTTATGAATTAAGTACATTATTTACTATGGTGCATCGAGATACGACTGAAAATTGAAAGTTAATTTTAGCAACTATATATGATGTATTATAAACGGTAGTGTAAACAAATAGCGCACAAATATAACCAAATTGATTTACCTGACCCAACTAAGCGTTTCTCATCAAGAACTTGCAAATTATTTCCAACCATCGAAAGCATGAACGCACGACTTCTATTTAGAGTTAAGGGAATGTTTGCAAATGGAATATCGTGACAAGCTACGATTCCAAATTCAGATGGACCTGGTTTCGAACATGAACATAAGAGATTAAACGAGCATGGAGGATAATCTTCAAGTCCATTCGTCTGATGCATCTTTGCATGCAACGGATTTGAGGAGATCAATGGGGCAGCTTCTGCTTGAACCGACACTGCCCAAGTCATTAAGGCCAGTGTAATCAGAAGAATTACGTATGCTAATCTCATCACATAGTCCTTTAAGATAAATTGAATTTAAAGTGAATTAACGTAATTTCTAAGATGTTATGCAGGAACTTAATTATTACCCAGTATCATACTTACCTCTGGCTCCATCCTTATAATTATTAATTGACTTTTTGCGAAATAGGTCACTGATAACAAGGAGAACAGAAGGTTTACGATAAGATGTGGGGTTAAGTGGGAACCAAATCACAAATGAGACTAAAATTACTTTTCAGTTAGATAGTAAATTTTGATAGTGATTATGTCAAAAATTGCAACTTCGTATGATGGAGGCTTCGTCGACACTAATGACGGACAAACTTACTCATCCAGTATCTACAGACAGCTTGCAATATTTAAGGTTTCTTTTAAATCCAATAAAGCAGCCCTATAACTTCATTCTAATAAATTTGCCTTTCTACATACACTTCATGAAAAATAGCTAATCTTTACATTCTATAGAAACACCCATAGATGCCTGCTTATTGATAGCTTGATAAGTCTACATGAGTTCCATAAAAATATATACCATGAATAAAATGTATATCTCCTTACGAATATCACGTCTAATTGATAATAATAATAGGATGAGTTGACACCCCTTCTGCTTCAGTGGGTTTCACTCTGCATCCCGATTCTACGTGTACTAATTTCCATAAGGTTAAAAACATGACATTATGACAAAAACGGGTGGTGAAAAAAAACTTTGAAATAACTACGAACATAATCGATAATTAATTATTGCAAGGTATTTATTTTACTGAATTTTTAAAAGGCTTGTAATTGGCGAGTAAAGCCATATTGAAAGAAAGTAAGTTTGCGAACACAAAAAATTCAAATTCAATCTAACTAGTGAGTATTATTGCAGCAAAAACATCAGGGATTATTCTCTAACTCAAATGGTACCTAAACCTCCCCATGTTACTATTAAAAATTAAATCATTGTAATGTCATTTTTGATTACAGTAGAAGTCTTTGACAGGACGAAAAGTATATATTAATAAATTAGGTGTCAGCCGTCGACTGTCATCTTACACGTAGCAAAACATTTTAAATATAGTTAATTAAATTCCTTAAGTTTCCTTGTCTTCTTATTTCCCAATGTTAAAATGTCCTCTTATTAAGTTACTTAGTCCTGAAAATATTCAGCGTTGAGTGATAAACCCTAAGAAAGGAAAAAATAGTATTTACTCTGCATTAAACTATTAAAAGCACCCAAATTACTTTTAAAAAAGGAATAATTTATTGAAATTGAAACAATTAACTCACTTGGTAACTTGCTCTAAATCAGCTTCAATTATATTTTTTATCACTTCCGTTATCATACCATAGAGTTCAACGCAAGATTTTGTTTCCATCAGGTATATATTTGCTCGGATTTCTTGCATCTTTTCCATTATGAGAAAGTGTACTTCTTTCTGCATCAGTATCTTTGTGAACAAGGGTCTACATTTACATTAAAAATAAAAAAATGCATTGCATTTTTTTCATCACTGACGCCACATTTAAATGTTAGCTTCGTTATGTCAAGATTATTTTTTTATACCTTATGTTTATGAATGGAGCACGACAAGCCTGCTTTTCATACCGCTTTCCCAACCATTCCATATACATTTGTATGTTCAAGCAGTCCATGTTATTAATTAGTTGCATGTTTTGACGAAAATTTGGATCCTTCCTTTCTTCTGTAACATGTTTCTTTGATGATCTTAGTCCTGACCGCTTTTGAGCTAGGTCTTCCTTTTTACTGTATCCAATTTCCTTTCTGCGACTATCTCCAGAATTCTCGGCAACTTTTAGCGATGGAGGGAGAAAATCATCGTCTTCTTCAACTATTGTACTTCGTCTCGATTCATTGGCGTCTTTAACTGTACCTGTTCGAGCTTTTTTTGTGAGATGAACAGGAGTTCCAGGTAAAATATCTCCGGGCATATCTTCTTCATCTTTGTTTTCATGTTCTGTGCACAACTGAGGTGCAGTTTCATTTGAATCACTCTTTGACAATGACAATGTGTCTGATAAATTCTCTTCACGAGATACTTTAGCTTGTGAGATCTTTACAGACGAAATATATCCTTCATTCCTGTTAATATCTTCGTCATCATCATCAACTTCGGTAGTATTTTCACTTTCACTTCCGGAATCTCCAATTCGTTCCAAGTTATCAGTTGGAGACATTTTTAACGATTCGCCATTGGGTTTAACATCGTCCTCAGCCTTAATAGTCAATTGTGAGGATGTCGCAGAATCAGTTAGAGTAATTTCTTGGTAAGTAGTATCCAACTTGGAAGTGCTTTCAATTTGGCTTCCGTCCCAGTCATTAATTATGTCTTGTTTATTTACTTTGTTACTGGAAAGTTGTTGTTCCACGTTCCTTTGTGAAACATCTTTGGGACTTTTGGTAATTTTTGGGATTTGTGTCTTGAAATTTTGAGTTTTAACGCTTTCGAGCAAGTTTTTTTGTGGTGTTGTTTTGTTTCCATTTCCACTCTGATAAGCTTTGGTGAAATTTCCTGTGTATTTAGGACTCCTAATTAAATGAAAAACACATTTGATTATTACTATTTTTCATGTCGTCAAATTCCATAATAAACAGGTCACAAAATAAAAAATGGCTATGTCTTACTTAAGTTGATTCATGACAAGGCTTGGCCTCATGTCACCAGAACTGTCATCGGAACTGTCAAACTTTGAATTATTTCTCCCACTTGTCATCATGGATTGCGATTGCCCTCTGCTGTAAAGCATGGATTGATTAAAGATAAAATAATATTTAAACTAAACTAAAGCCCTTGAATACATATTAGAATTTTATATTACGGTACAAAAAATGTCCTCTTTCATCACCTAACTGTTTGATAGCAATACTTGCTTACATGTCAGAAATCAGAAGTCAGATATTGATGGCAAAAAGAACTTCAAACTTACTTTTGTCTTGTTGGCTTGATGTTTCCACTCATTCCACAGCGAAATTGGGATCCTCCAGTTCGTGATTCCTTGATGTTACCTTGTGGTGGTCCTAGAAAAGATTTATTCTGCGCCTGAGAATTATCCCCCCAATCAGCGTTCGGTGGTCCCTGAGAAGTGGAGGGTAAGTCCTTAAGATAAATTGTCCGCCGTTGAGCAATTGCTTTTTCTCGTGTGTTCACTCCTTTCTCATCCATTTGACTTTGGCAAGTAGTATTTAACTTTGACTTTGTAATCCTCTTTAACTTTAATGGAGGAGCACCTACTGTTTCTTTTATCTTTAGTTTTTCAACGGTAAAATCATCGTCACCATAATCAAAAATATCACATTCCGAACCTTTGGACATTTCTCTTTCAATGCTTTTGTCCGATCTTGTTTCCTGATCGTAAATAGCAGTTCTAGGTCTTTTCCTTGTGTTCATTTTTACAACCAGCAAAGATTGTTGATTGTATGTTGTAAGCAAACAGCACAATTACCATAAAAGATAACTTCAGATTATGTAGATATAAAAAACTTGATCTGGTCACCCACAGCACAGCCAATGTTGAATGTTTTATTTTTTTTATGTTGAATGTACCCTGAAACAATAAAGAAGGTTGAAACTTTAAAACGTTAAAAGTATATGTAAAGTAAATGTGAAATGATGTCTGGAAAATGTCCTTTGTCTGTCAACCGTCAGCTAGCTCGTAGCAAGAATTGATTTTGCACGGGTCACTTTCACGTTCACCTCTCTAAAATCTATCTATGCGCTTACTCTACACTCTGAGCTTTTCACATTCAACATTTCCGTGAGACTTTATGACGTTTATGAGACTCAAAACTTTCCACATTTTTTATAGAAGACCCTTCCATAGCAATAAGGGGGCCTTTTTACAGGTTCATTTTTTCAAGTTCGCGTGCACTATTCTTATTATTCTTATACTTTATCAAAACTCAAGATAATTAGAACATCTAGCAACCATGTTCAATTGCCTTGTTCAAAACTACACTGTGAAAGTAGATTTAAAAAGAACTAATAGTAACTTACGTACGAATACAGAATGTTTATATAAACTTACAAATGCAAACAAGCCTAAAGCCTAACATTATTATGCTTTATGTTTCTATTATGAAGGGCTCGATTATTCGATTACCTTTTTTAAATGATGATTTTTTTTATTATTATCATTTAGTATTAAACAGCATATTTCTTTTGTTAGTATTGCTTCAAATATATCTGCCTGTGATGTGATTTGTGATTTGAGATTTTTCTGGTCAAGAAAGTCAAGATATCAAGGGCGGATGAGTCCTAATCATTATTTATGAACGGCTCTAGTATCGATTACAAAATTACAAGTTAAAAAATGCAAATTAACTTACTACAGAAAATATATATAGATAGCAATAGATGCTTTTAGTTTCTTCAAATTGTTCATTTTGAAACTAATTTTAAGATGTATGAAAGTCGTTTGGGTTTTATGATTTATAGCATTGCACATTGTGAAGTCATCATATTTTTTATTTCTAATGCTACTATAATATTTTATCCTAATAATCTGTCCCTTGGCTTTATTAGTACTAGTATGTAGATATTTGATTGTTGCAAAACTTTTTTTACGGCTGACGGTTTTGCATGTCGTTGTCTGTCAACTGATCTTACATTTCATAAAAAACTGGAAAAAATCGATTACTTAATAATAATATTATGCTGTATGTAAAGCCTCAAACTTTAATCCATTTTTCTACATTAATTTAACTTCTTTACTCTTAATTTATAATTTTAACCTCTCTTACATCACTATATGTGCTATGCTAGGAAAGGAACTATATTGTCAACTGTGCCTAAACGATTTTATCATTAAATTGTATACAGCTAAAAAGGTCAGCAGAGCATGAGAATGAGTTCTGGTTAATGCTCTTTTAAATTAAAAATGACTTTAGGGTGACATACATGCCAAAGGTATGAAGGTAAATGATCATGAAATTACAAAAAAAAAATCGGAGTACTTTTTATTATGAAAATCCACAAAATCCTTAATTGTCAAAAATTGGATTTTTAAAATATCCTGCAAAGAATATAATGCAGAATGAAAAAGTGTTGAAGAACTTCAGTCAGCCTAAACCTAAGATGGAGAGAACTTCTTGGCATTTATGTGCCTCTTTTTCTGTTAAATTATAAAACTAGTAAAACCAGAAAGTTTCCGAGAGACAAAAGCATTTTAAGTTACATTCAAAAAACTAATATTAAAACTACTCTCAGATTCTTAATTAATTTTATTTCTAAAACATATCTTGGGTAAGCATGAAATTGCTGACATTGATAGTCTTATTTATTTCGGCTTTACATTTCTGTCCACCTGCAAGTGCAGCAAATGTCCCCCAAGCAAGAAGTGACGACGACGATGAAACAAGAGAAAAACTTCCAACAGCAGACGAAAGATACCCGAATGGAGCTGAGCTGACTGGCATTGACAGATTTACATACGGATATCTTTCCTTTATTGACAGTATTAACGGAAAATTTACTAAAGTGGATCACGAAGTGGACCAAGCTGTGAAATTTTATGAAGCCATACTGAACTTTATTCACGACAAAGTTCATTTAAATGGAACTGATTACCATGAAACGGCTTATATAACAGGCTTTGTAAAGGACGAAGGACAACCACCATCCAAAACTCTAAATCAAATAATACGCAATGCAAAAATGTCTATGACTCAAAACAGAAAACATTAATATGATAAAATAAAATTTGTTAATCAACCATACTGCATATTAAGTATATTACTATTAAAGGTTCATTAACCGGAAAAATAACCAATATTTAATCACGTTTCTTTCATTACAATAAATTACCGAGATTTATTCAACATTATTGGAGTGAGACGTGCCAACATTGCTTCTTTCTTTGGATTTGAATTTCTCTATACTTCTAAAAAAATATTTTTTATTATCCAACATATCGCTTGTTTTCTGTATCCAATTCATCATCTTGAGGTGTTGTAACAATCAGCGAACCGCTTGGCGTGGCTGCGGGGACTGGTTGGGCTTGGACGGCCTCTGATGATGCTTGTGATCCTGCGACAGAAGGGTCTTTAGGTCTGATGGTGTACTTTGCTAGATTAGTACTTCCGGCGACTGGGGCTGCAGTTGTTGGTACTGCCGTTGCTGCTAAGACAGCTGCTGTAGTCTCATCCTCATCTTCGTCATAATCTTCATCTTTAGTTGTAGTTGTTGGGGTAGTTGTAGTAAGCTTTGTTGTAGTTGGGGTGGGGAACTTTACTGGCTTACCGACTGCAGAGTCTAATAAAGTTTGGGCAGTTTCTCTCTGTGACGGGGGGAAGAAGTTTACCGTACTTTGAAATATACTATCAGGGTTTAGAGTTCCAATTCCTTTTATAATTCCATAAATGCCGTTAATGATGCCGAAGGCACCTGGACCTTCGGTAGTTGTCGTTGGTTTCTCGGTCTCATCTTCTTCCTCTTCTTCGTCTAAATTTCCTTGTCGCAAGTTTGCCAACTTCATTTCTGAAGTAATAGCCCTTTTCAGGTTAACCTTGAACTGAACAGTAAAGTAAATATGGTTAGACTAGAAGTTTTTCAGATGCTTTCATTTCTAAAAAGCATGTTACCAAAGTTCATTTTATTACACACCTGCTCTGCAAAGTCTTCACTCACACCAAAGTACCTAATGAGATTATACTTGAAGGCATCATACACTGCGTCCTGATTAGAAGGGTCGGCAGTTCTGGATGTGGGATTTCCCTAACCAATTAAAAATATATGATTTTAAACTTCTTACTTTTAGTAGCTATTTTATTAGTGTGATTAAAAAATATTTAAAATAGTATTACCGTGACCAAAATTACTGATAGTAGTAATATAACGCTCGCCAAATTTAAACTCCACATAGTGTATTATGAATTATGATGAATACAACTTAAATTACCACGGTGCGTCTCGACGCTTTGAATTTAAGAATGGATCAAATACAGAAAGAAATACCAAAAAAGGAAAATGATGGATTGTTTGAGGTAAAACAAGTGTTCATATTCAAATAATAATATTCCGTCAGTACTAAGTATATTAATTAATATGCATCAACGACAATTATCTGCAGCCGTAATATAAAAATGCAACATAATGATATTAATGAGATGCTTAACTCAATTATGAGTATAAATAAATGTGACAAAATGACCTGACTATTAAAGCAATATGATAATAATTTACTTACAATTATTTGGAAATATTTTATCTCAACCTTTTTCAGGTTTTATTTCATCTATTTTCAACTGCTCTATAACACTAATTAAATGCAGTAGTTGTGGCTTTAAAACTATTTAAACTAAAATTCGGAAACGTCCAAGTCAAGATTATGAGTCCTTAAAGTGAAATATTTGATCTTTTTAAAAACCAAGTTCTTTTGCAAGAATTATCAATTATACCAATTGTTCCACACAATTGTTCAGTTTAAGTTTCAGAAATCCGAGGAAGCTTAACGCTGATATCAGCTAAGACAAAGGTGGAAACAGCCCAAGCTGCAGTACACAAATCTAACTCTTCTTCATCCAATGCGGTCATTGTGTCAGCATTTGTATGATGATACCAAAATCTTTTTTCTCCCTCACTGTGGAGGCCAATTGCAGGTACCCCATGAGGTATGAAAACATCGACATCAGAACCATACCTGTCAAACTCGTACAAAGAAGTTGCATTTATTGGCGATAGAAGCTTGAGAACCTCTTTTACAATGCAAATAGCTTCAGGAGATCCTGACATGTCCAACCCTAATGGTTTAAACGTTGCAGCATCTGTCTCCATCATAACGCTAATGTTACCAATCTCATCCTTATGTCGCTTTAAATATTCATGAGCTCCAACCAAACCCATTTCTTCACCAGTCCAAAGGATAGCTTTCATTGTTCTTCTCGGTATGAGATTTAAAGACTTGAGCAATTCTAGGGACAACAGCAACATGATAACGCCCCCTCCATCGTCCATTGCCCCTTGTCCAACGTCCCAGCTGTCAATGTGAGCGGCCACAATGACAGTTTCTTCAGGCTTTTCTCTTCCAATGATATCAGCCACAGTATTTCTTGATTCAAATGGAGAAAGTTCGTAATCGTTCATGACAAGACGGATTACAATTTTTTCACCTATACAAAATGTTCATACCATTTATTCTAAAATATCAACAGTCATTATTTTCTAACTGAACCGTTCACATATTTATGAACCTTTATCTTGTAGTCGCTGGAAAAGTTCTGAATCTTCAATAGTTATGCAAGCTGCAGGTATTTTCGTCACATTAACGTCGTACGACATACTGCCAGTATGGGGGGTGTATAGGCCTTTGGGACCTACAGAACGTGTGAGAGAGGCAACAGCACCAAGTTTAGCAGCTTCAACTGCCCCTAGTTTTCTGTACCGTGAGCTTTCCATGTATTCTCTGAAGACTTTGTTGTAAACGACAATTTTTCCCTTTACCTGTTTCATGATTTCCGAATAAAGGATTCATGAGAGCATGATATAAGTTTGAAGTAGATTAATTGTCGAAGATCATGAACAGACAAACCTCTGAAGCTCGATGTTTTAATTCATCAAAATCTTTGACAACGATTACTGACGCCTCTAAACCTCCATGAGGAGTTCCAATGGTGTATCCTATTCCCAAAATTGCAATATTTTTTCTCCTTGGTAAGATCATTTCTGCATTTTCATATCCTCTACAAATTACGATTTTACACCAGATAAAGAATAAACTGCATCATTGACGGCACTATTGATGGAGAAACGATACGATTTAAAATTTATACCTGACCCATTGCGGAATAATTGCTTGATCCCCATGTACATTCTCCAAGTTCATAGCTTTCATTCGGTCCATAGCAAAATCAATGGATGCTTCAAGACTAGGAGTTCCTGAAAATCGAGGACCAAAAGTGTCCACAAAGTTCTCCAACTCTTTGTAACATCTTCCTTTAAATGGTCCGTTTATTACGTGATTTATTATTTGTTGGGAAACATCTTTATAACTTTTGATTTCGTCAACTAAACTATCTGGTAGTTTGCAACTCTCCCCTTGGTTATCAGAGTGCATGTCTTCATTTAATGAACGTTTTCGAAAACTTCCATCTGGCAATGGATGGACTTCAAAAGTGAAGACATATAAAATACAAACTACAAAAACTTTCATTTTTCAACGGATAATCGGCACACAACTCAAATATTAATGAAGGGTTCCTGGTAAATTACTTGAATACTCTTCTAGCTAAATATAATACCATACCAAACTTTTTTTCATACATTTCAATCTTGTAGTGCAGCTGAGGCTTAAATAAATACTCTGCTTAAACTTCCAGAAGTTCTTACTTTTAATTCTTTTCTGAGTCATTATATACTTTACACACGGTCAAAATTTACAAAACATCAAGCCCAGCCCGGTTGTTTATATTAAAATAATATTTAACCCTTTATCCTTGTTTAAAGTTCGTGTATTCGTTACAGATTATCATAGGTTATATTATAATATAGGTTATATTTATATTTATATTTTTTATTTGTCGTTTCGAAGGAATATAGTCTCTCAATTTGTTGTTATTCTGTATTCGTGTGCATAAGACAACTCTTCATTCAAAATTTCTAAATTTTCTGCTACTAATGATATGACAAGAAACCGTTATATATTTTATCTTATCAAATGCAATTGCCAAAAATCGGCAAGCCTTTTCATAAGTAAACTCAGATTGATTCCGATTTCAAAGTTTTGTGATGCCACTGACTATGACTATTTGTGAATACATACATTTTATTGATTCCTATTCCAATAGTCGCTGCACAAATATGCTATAAAGGGTCAGATTCAGAAGGTAGATTGTACATGTACGAACAGTTCAGACATTGCACAGAGAAATGGATTATCATAGAAGATTATATTGAAACGCACAAGAATTAGTCCTGGCCATTTTATAATTTTGAATTGTCAACTCTATACAAGCCATTGCATTGAATGCTAAAAAAACCAAGGTACTTGTAGTACTTCGATGTATGATCTGAAAGAAAAGACTAAACAGTAAGTTTTGAGTATTTGTGCAACTCTGTCGAAAAACATATAAGTATAGCATATTTTTAAGTGAAATTTCAAAAATGTTTGCAAAAATTATCAATAAACGGTTTTTGAAATAGATTTTTAAGATTTAAATTTAACAATCAATGGGTCAGTAAAAGAACTTTTTGAAGGTACAGTGCCCAGAGCTTGCTGTTTATGGAAATAGAAGAACAAAGAATTTATAGAGTAAGTACCCCAGGTTTCATGAATGAATTCGAACATTTTATATCATTTTGAAGGGATTATGGACATTTACAACTTATTTTTCAATTATGAAAATTATTGACAAAAGTTATATTTTTTTAAATGCAATTTTTATATAGTTTATGTAAATATCCACATTTGCTTATAATGTATAACAGTTAAAAGTTAAATGGAATGATTAAAATGTTTTATCTCTTTGTCCCATATTATACTCCTGCAGAGGATTTAACAATCAAACGGTTCGCTTTGATATATAATTATCATATTATCACAGTAAACACGCCATATTTCAATACTCTGAATCAATTTTCTAATATTCTAAAAATTATTAATCCACAAAATGACATGACCATAATATTGACATGATATATATGGAAATTTATGAATTGACAATTGACATTAATACAGTGTCAGATAAGCAGATCAGATCAATGATCAATGATAAGGTATTTATATGACTGGGGTAACGTGGCTGAAATGAAACACCGGGAATCTAATGGAATGGAGCAATAAATCCTTTAGTCTGTACATCGAGTGAAAGTAACTTTGAAATTTTGATCGAAGAACTCTAATTACATAACGATTTCGAATGTTATATTCATTACTTCACAACGAATTCTCCATTTCTGAGCCATTCTAATTCTAAAATCCACACACAGACACAAATCACATAAAAATGAACTGCTCAAGATGCATTTTGTGTTCCCGTTCCCGTACCACCCCTTTTTGCAGTCCAGCACGAAATTTTAGTTGTACTTCCATCATTTCTAATCATAATACTTGGTTAAGAAAAAACCGACTACGATGTCTTCATAATTTGGCAAATAATGGGACAATCTTAGGAGGATACAATCCTCATAGATCAAAAGTAACTGTCATTAGCGGTGGGGATCGGAAATCGACTGATGACATCTTTTCTCAAAACAAAACAAGAAATGTGGGTATCATGGCTCATATTGATGCAGGGAAGACGACAACGACAGAGCGAATTCTATATTATTCCGGTGTGATTGACACTCCTGGAGAGGTACATCATGGAGATACCGTTACAGACTTCTTGCCTCAAGAAAGAGAACGAGGCATTACTATTCAGTCCGCAGTGGTCACTTTTGGATGGAAAGGTCATACAGTTAATCTAATTGATACACCAGGCCATGTGGATTTTACTTTTGAAGTTCAGAGAAGTCTTCGTGTGGTTGACTCTGCGGTGGCTATTTTGGATGCTTCAGCAGGTTAAGCATTTTATTTTATTGAGATAATCTTTGATCATGTAAAAACTAAAAACATTAGGATTTAATTATTAAATGTGTTTTCATTGATAGGAGTAGAAGCTCAAACTCTTACCGTTTGGAGACAAGCAGCGGATTATAATCTACCTCGATTGATTTACCTTAACAAAATGGATAAGGTTTGACTTAAACATTAGCTTTTAAATTTCAAACTAGCATTAGTTTTATTACTCATTTTGAATTGATTGATGTAAGTGCGTCGTTGGGATTTTCAGCGTACAGCTTCTGTGGAAATGTGCCTAGAGTCGATTTCATCAAAGCTGAAATTCGATCCTTTACTTATTCAATTACCATTTTACGAGAAGCAAGTTGATCCCCGTGATACCAGTTCCGGTATTAGTGGAATAATTGACTTGGTTGAAATGAAACGTCTCGTTTTTGATAAAACTTCAAGAGGTGCTAAAATTCTTCAAGGTATATACTTTAATTCCTAATAATAAAATATACCAGGAAACAATTCATTTTCTTGTTTTCGGAAATAAAAAGTTGGTTTTTTATATTAAAGCTGATATCAAGGATGACAAGACGTTGATGATGAAGAGGTGCCAGTTAATTGAACAAGTTGCAGATTATGACTCGTTTTTGGCTGATAGAATTATTGAAAGCGAATCTATAGAGTCAATCACCAAAGAGGAACTCGGTAATGCTTTAAAACGAGTTACCTTATGCAGTAAAGCGGTTCCAGTCCTTGTTGGAAGTTCTTACAAGTATGTTGGGGTGCAACCACTATTAGATTCAATTCTTAGGTGAGTTCAATATGTTTGTTAAACCAGTACACTGTACAAAATGAAAAAGAAAGTATATCATTTTGTAGTTATTTCTGTTCTATTTTATTAGATATTTACCTCACCCAGGAGAGACAGAAACAAAAGATCCGGTCGTGTCAGCCTATGGAAATGAACTTTGTTCTTTCGCATTTAAGACGATGCATGATACTCAATTAGGACCATTAACATTTCTAAGAATTTTTAGAGGAACTGTTCAGTCAGGTCAAAAGATTTATAATGCTACCCGGGGTAAACAAGAAAAGATTTTGAAGATTTATAGACCACTTGCTGAAGATTTGAAAGAAACAAATCAAGCTGAGGCTGGTCAGGTTGTGATCGTATCGGGACTTAAGGTAAAGCCACAATATTGACAAATTTCAGAACAACGTTGGTTGAAATATGAAAAGTAGCTGAAAAATTGAACATTTAGGAAACCGTAACAGGAGATACCCTGACATTGTCACATTCTGTGAGTTCATCCGTAGTGAAAAAGTTGGAGAAAAAGTTTGGACCAAGCGAAGATATAAAACCTATATTAACTGGAGTATATGTTCCCGAACCTGTTTTCTTCTGCTCCATAGAACCAGCTTCCCTGGTAGGTTCTTGTCAATTAATTGCTTTAAATTATCCATTTGGACTTTTGCATTGTAATTTAATTAATTAATTGTATTGATAAAATGAAAAGAGTCATCAGAAAACATTAGATTGGGCCCTTGAATGCTTACAACGAGAAGATCCAAGTTTACATGTCCATGTGGATCCGGATTCTAGTCAGACTGTTTTATCAGGTATGTACAACCACAGCGTTATATTTAGGCATTAATGTTTTACAACAACTTATAATTAGATCTAAGCTTTTTGTGTTTTTTTTTTGTTTTTTAAGGAATGGGAGAGCTGCATCTGGATATAATTTTTGAAAGAATAAAATCTGAGTTTAAAGTAGAAGCAGATCTAGGAAAATTACAAGTTGCCTACAAGGAGACAATAGCAACTCCGATTAGTAAAAAGATCTCATTTGAAAGACGTTTAGCAGATCAAAATAATAGCGTCACAATAGAATTAGAACTAATTCCTAAAGAAAAATCTTCAACAAAGTTCAAAATCTACCGTGGACGTGATAAAGAGAAGCAAGAAAATTTAGCACTCGTTACAGATAAGCAAACGAAATGTATTCAGAATGGAATTGATGCAGCAGCCCGTTTCGGACCAAAATTAGGATTTTCGGTAAACACAGAATCTTAACTTTCAACTTTTAATTCAATTCATAAATGATGTTCATTTTTAAACAACGTTTCGGGATTTGGTCAGGTATTGAACGTAGAGGTAATACTTCATTGGTTTCAAACAACTCGTCGTACATCTGAAACAATAATTGAAGCTGCCACAGCATCTTGTTTCCGTCAGTGTCTACAGGAAGTTTCAATATACCTTTTGGAACCTGTAGTTTTATTAGAAATAATTGTAGACGAAGATCATCAAAGGATAGTGTTAGATGATCTAAACAGGAGGCGATTTCTTATGCAGGGCATCGATGAACGACATGGAAATAAGGTGTGTATGAGTGCAATTTGTAAATTCTGAATAGAAAAGTGTGTTTCACTCTGTAATTGCTTCAATTTTATCATTTATCTTGCAGGTTATTACAGGTACCGCACCGCTAAGTGAATTAATGGGCTACTCTACAATCCTCAGGACGGTCTCTTCAGGTCTAGGCACGTTTTCTATGCAGTTTAGCCACCACCAAATTGTCAGTAATCCACTCGAAGAAGAAAAGATAATTACAGAAGTTAGAGGATTTTAGATTCGTTGTATTTATATATATTTTACACCTACTACTAGTCTGGCATTTAACTCTATTGTTGACTGAAAATAAATGTACGCTTAAAGAAAAGAAAGAAAAACTGATATTTATTATTATTTCATTATTAGGATAATTCATATTTCAATTTATATTTCATTTTCTCAACTCCAAACAAAAATGATGACTTCCCAGAGTAAACTTCTTGTTTAGATACAATCGATGAGCATCATTTCGAGTATAACCGGAATCCAGTGATACGGTGTCACAATTTTGTTCCCTTGCGTACTGTATAATCCAATCTAAAAGAGCCCCACCGTACCCTTTGCCTTTACCAGTTGGAAGGGTACACAAATCATCAATATACAGAGTCTTTCCACTATAAAGATAATTTTGAATTCTATATCCAAGAATACTCGTTACGATTGCGTTATCCTCGATATACATTAGATGATAGCCTTCAGCATTTTGCTCTTTTACTCGATCTACAAATGTTTCGTCAATTACATGCGGTCGAAGTACTTTTATAACTGGCCAACACGATTTTATGTCCTCGTCCGTTTTTGCTTCTTTAATGATGAAACCCATTTTCACTACATGTAGCAATTAATTTGTTAGTTAACAAATTGCGTTTATTCACTTCAATACTAGGTAATTTGTATTTTCCGTATGCATGCGAAACGAATACTTACCTAGTTAGCTTTGACTCTGAAACGCCAAGCACCTTTACATCTTCTACAAGTTCGAAGTGGAAATGCTTTCAATATAATGTTTGATTAAGTCTGAACTGAAGAAACTTTGCCTAATTATTGAGGGTTCCGTGTGCAAGTAAACTGCTGTAAGTTTTATATAAACAAAATATTTAACATTAAATGAATCACGTGAGTTTTAATTTGATGATGGGACTTGAATATACTTATATCTGATCATATCATGCGATGCGATATGATATAAATAATTAACAAGCTTCATGACCTTCAATTTCAATCAACTTTTCAGTTTTATTAAAATAAATGACACGACTTTACATATGACTATGTACTATTAGCCTATACGTATTACGTATTCAGTTATGTAACTATAACTAATTTTTGAGAATCGTGGAAGCAATTCATATGCAATGATCCCTTACAGTCTGTTCTGAATAAAGTTCTACAGTATATCCATCGGGATCTTTAATTAATGCCAATCCAGTAAAGCCACCTTCGTCTGGTCTTTTAATAAAGGAAACTCCCAGGTCTTCTAAATGTTTTGACACCTTATAAACGTCTGGCACTAGGATACTCAAGGTACTGAAACCAGATCCAATTTCATATGGTGTGGTTCTATCCCAAGCACTTAAAATTATAAATTCTCATGAATCATTCAGTTAATTCTAAACGGTTAAAAAGCTTTCTAAGCCTGATCTTTATTACTGTCGAAGGTTGATTGTTCTAGATTTTGTCATAGCCCACAGAGTCTCTTCAGGAGTTCCCTGTACTGGAATCTTTTTATTCTCGTCAACATATCCTAAAAAGTAATCTGACACCTTTCCTTGTGGAAAATCCAATTTTTTTAGAAGTTTCATCCCCAGTATGTTGCAATAGAAATTAATAGAAACTTTTGGATCCAAAACATGCAGCTGGGGCGACGCTAACTTGAATCCCTTGTATATTAAAGTATATTAAGTACATTTTAAAATCGACAGTCAAATTATATTAATCAGAATGATCATTTGAAGATAAAAAATGCAAATTGTTGGCGATGTTCAATGTATAAAATGTAAAATGTGAATATATAAATTCAAGAAGTTAATAAAATAATGAAATTCAAAAGAGATCATCATTACCTTTACATGATGTATACTTCCAGCTGAAATAATATTTCGTATTTCTTGATCCGATACAGCACTCATAATACGAATCTACTCACCCAATTTTCTCAAAAGAAGTCCGAAATCGATTTTAAGTAGGTATGAAATGAACAAAATAGGAATGCGATTTACTAGTGAGTCCGTCTCAAAACTGAAGAGATACTGAAATTCTGAACTTGAGTATTTATGCTTATATGAACTGACTGATATTGATAAATAGATTAGATATGTAAGTTGCTGTGCATTCTCCACAAAGTTAATTGCTGACTCTGATCTGATTTACAAATAGACAAGAGTATCAAAGAAGTGATGATATTTGATAACTTACTTTGAAATGTTACTTATAGTAAATAATTTAGCCAAAATATCTTGTAGATTAATAATAATAATTGAATTTTACTGTATGACTTCATCAACGAAGAATGATCAAGGTTTATTGTTTATAAAATTTAGGAAATTAGTACGACGAAATCATCCTGAGATACAGAGGGTTATCACCAAGATGCGTTCATATATTAAGTTTGAAAATCGAGATTCGATTTTCAAACTTAATATGTGAACGCATCTTGGTTATCACCTCTCGTTGTAACATGTCTCCTTAAATGAGAAGATTTTGACAATTTTCGCCCACAAATATGACAAGTAATAACTTCCCTTTGTGAGATCTTACATGCTGAGATAAAGCGTATCGTGGCAAATGTGTTTCCACAAGTACCACAACTATTATTTTCTTTTTTATGGATTCGACTTTTCAATTTCGTTCCGACTTCCGGTAATTTGATAGGGTGAAGAGGTTGACGTTGATAATAAATTTAGACGATTTTCTTCTGCAGGATAAATGTCCATAGGATTAGTAAAAACCGTCATTGGTTTATTTCCACTGTGATCCAGTTGATCTTCATTTGCTATGAAAACAGCATAGCACCCCAATATGTTTGATAATATGGTTGTTACATAATTTTAGTTCCACTCATAGTATATCAGTAGAGATTTGTGGGCATAGAATAGAATTTTTCTATATGTAATCTCTATTTTCATGTTTGATCGACTCTGGGTTGAAGTCTACCATATTCTAAATTAATTCCTCGTAAATTCTAATTTAACCTTAGTTGGCAAAAAGATGCAAAAATACGATCGTAAATGAGATAGTGTTTAAAAAATATTCCTCCTAAACTCTTACAATAACCCTATCCTATGAAAATCTTCAATGTATTTTTCATTTACCTAAGGGTGACAATCTCCTTTCAAATCTTCAAATTCTTTAAAAATTTAAAATGTATAGAATTTATTCCTTAAGACTTCTGACTCACTTCAACTTATTTGCAAATTGTTATGAGAAGAGGTGTTATTGTTGAATCCGTCCTGTTGCTATCGTTGATGCATTCTCATGAAGCTTTCGAAAGTTCTTTATTTTTTTCTTATCAATTCAGCCCATAAAAGAACAAATAATTTGGAGAACTTACTAGTGTTCTACCTTCCAGATATCATTGATGAAATCCAAAACAAATAACTCGTCTAATAGCCAGAAACATTGTTTTGTTACACATGGATAGAGTTGAAATTAAATTGAGGTTTAATTTTTTATGCAAGCTTTGTATTTATTTAATATTCAATCATCGCATTCATTAATGGCAAGACTTTATTGTAAAACTTTTCTGTCTCTACATCAATTAACCACTATCTTGAACAATTTGTTTATAAATCGGGGAAGAAACGATCGTGATAATGTTTATCTAAAACGTTTAAATATTACACCTAATTCTTATTTCTTAACAGTTAAATAATTAACGATTTTCTCAATAATACCTGATGTATGAGAAAAATTACGAACAATATTAATTTTAGTTCAATTGCAAAATGAAGTACTGATTTTATATGAAGTAGCATTGTAACTTATGTTACACTTGAGTTTGATCACTGAACACTAATAACAATAAGGTCTCAACCGTCAAAAATAGAATTTATCCTAAAAAATTCTTGTCCAATAACAAAGAAAATTTTTGTATAATCGAACACAAAATTAGTCTGAGGAACCACTATATATATAATATGCCATTTGAAATTTAAATTACATTCGATTACGATTAAATTAATGATGATTTCATTTTATCTTAGCTCTGTGAATACAATTTTTTTATTTAGCCGCTGATGAGAAGCTAAACTGATATATATATTTTTGTCGACCTAAGGCGTAACTGCACATCTGAAAACTATTTGTCTAAACGTAGACACGACTTTCAAAAAAGTAATGTTTCACTAATTGAAACATTTCGCCTATGGAGAAGTAGTGTTAGGGATTTCGCTAATATTATTAGTATTATTTGTATGTTGGGCACTGAAGTGAGCTCTCATATTGGCAACTTTTGAGAACGATTTATTGCAAACAGGACAGCGAGTTGCTCCAGTATGAGACTTCTTATGGTCATTCAAAGACCTGTGGTGAACATATCTTTTTCCACAGAGATCACAAACGTAGGGAGCTGCTTGTTCTGGAATTCCAGGCCCAGGTGAAGTTTCACCTTTACATTTTTTAATTGGAAGGCCAAGTGGAACTCCTTTACGAGTCTCGAGAATTTGATGTGTCAGGGAAAAGTTTGGTGTCGACATTCCCCCCAAAACGCCACCAATATCTGGCATACTTCGATGAGAGAATGTGAGACCACTCAAGGCAGATAATTTCTGCCCTAAAAAATGTCCAGGAGTCGCTTTCATTAGCTGTGGCAATGGACGGTTTTTGGAATTATTTTGTGCCGGCGTCACCACAGGTTTTTTTTCGATTTCGGCGTCATCTCCAAACTCCCCTTCATGAGAGTCTTGGCTATACTCGTAGTCAAACGTCCCATAGGGCAAAGGGGGATTCACAATCATCTCGGAGTCTTCATACCCGTTGCTATCTTCAATTCCGCCATCCCCTTCGTAAGTATTCTCGTTTTCATTGTACGGGTCGTATATGGACGAGGGCTTGCTGCTGCTGTGAGAGTATGCATCATCCACATCCGATTGCCGGGTTCTCCCTTGCTCCTTCTTCCGTTTCCGTTGCACTACAGGACATAATTCAGGAAACCATATTCTTCAGTCAATTCATTTTCCAATGTTTCAAATCCATGTCATTCATCTTTCATGAAGGTGTGATAGCTCACGGCAGGAGAATGCAAGCAATCCTATCCTAACGTTACCAATAAGCCTTGTTGTTTTCCTACAAGCTAACTCTATGTTGGTGAATAATACCTAGTTTATGATTTATAATTATTTAAATGGGTCAATATGCTTTTGTAATAAAAATGGCTTACAATTATGTCCTAATTTCAAAATGTTAGATAGATGCAAACCCAAACGTGGCATTTCCTAATCTATGCTTTTTATCGAAATTGTGTAACCAAAACCTTTCTGAAGCTTTAACTTAATTATGAATCAACTCACTAGCCACAAGCGTTTATGCTAATTTTTAAAACCATTGATTTATTTTACGTGATTTTTTACAAATACTCAAGTACCTTTGAGAATACTTAAATGTAGATGATTTATACCTATCTCTTTTTTACATAATAGATTCCACACAAACTTATACTACCTAAACGAACGTATTTATCTATGAGCTTATATTTAAAGACTTTTTATCTTCGTGAACATTTTTGAGGTGTCTATTTAAATGCGATTTTTTAGACAAAAGTTTTCCACAAATTGGACAGGTAAATTCTCCATTGTGAAACTTTCCGTGCTCAGCAAGAGACCTTGATTGTGAAAAGCCTTTCCCACAAATATGGCAAACAAATGGGCCCTGTGCTGACGAATTTCCACCCCGACTACGCCTTCTGGGGGTATTATTTCTCATATCTATAAATGGGTAAGGGAACAATCCTGGTGAGGATGTTGATGAAAGTTCAAGGTGATCCTCCTGATTTATTTCGACATCACCATCCATAACATCACAAATCACCACGGGCTCCATCATTCCTTCAACTTCATCACTCGCTAAATTAAAAAATAATACAGTAAGTTCTACTGATATTCGGAAAATTAGAAAAGTTACTAGAGGAAAAACACATCGCAAGAAATATACAAATGCTCACTATTTAATATCGGAAAGTTAATACTATATAATATACCTACCTAGCCAACGTGTCCTAACTAGCCTACAAAATACTAATTAATCCTTTGCCTAACGAATTGGCCTTACAAAGATGAACGTGTTGATACAAGAAAGTGCTTTAGTAATTAGAAATAATATATTTCAAAGAAAATTACATAGTATTACGAGACCAAATTGAAGAAACTAACAAATTATAAAATATCTAATCAATTTCAGGAGGGAAAACATAACTTTGACTTTCTTCAGAATACTGAAACATTTCGGAGATATCGTTGAAGGAATCGGACTCGGGTTGAGGTTGCTGGGACTTGCTCTTCCTTTTTCTAGGGGGGAAAATAGCGTCGATGTCAGGAGGAAAACTTATTGTTCCGTCTGCTTCAAGTACACCTCGATGAACGGTGGCAACATGACGCTTTAAATCCCTTTGACGTGACATGGTCTGTCCACAAATGGAACACGTATTATCGTCACCTTCGTGAATCTTGACATGAGCCTCTAAACTAGACTTAAGTTTATATTTCTTTTCACAGACAAGGCAAGGAAACCACAACTCTCCTGTTTCAGGGTCATTCGTGGGCCCTCCCAGAAATGGAGAAACATATTTAGCGGGTTTGATATCATTGTCATTATTCGATAAAACAGAGTTTGAAGGAGTCGACGGTAACTGAACTGATGCAGGACAAGGTCGTGTGGGTCGTCGACGGGGAACTGCTGAAGTAGACGATGATGACTCAGCTGCTCCAAGGGGATCCATGTACGATTTCTGTTTTAAAGCAAACGGCTTAATATCCTTCATAATGTCCGTCAGCTTTATCTTGTTAGATGAGTATGACTTCGGGTGCTGTGAATACATGTTTTGGAGTACGGGTGACAATGTAGGCATTTCAGAAATATCTGAATCTGCAGCAGATGTTGAATTGGTGGCTGATTGCATAGCCACTATGTCGTATCCCCCTTCGAGGATCATGATTTCAGCCTCTTCTTCATCAAGTACGTCCTCCCCTAAGTCTGTAACATTATTCAAATTCCAATTGGTTGTCGATATCTAACCAAAATCTTAAATGCACTCTCACTGAATGCTAACCTCTAACTTGCACACGGCACAAAAAGCTTCAAGAAGATGGGACTTATCTAAGCCATTACATATTATTCCTCTCTCAACTAACATATTGAAAGGTACTGCTGCCTATTTCCTAAATTATGGAGTGCCATGATGAAATGCTTTGCAATATAATTATGTAGCAATTAGTTGATCCCAAGAAATCTCATTTAATGAACATGATACTTTATGACATTTAAGCAACGATTTATAAAACAAGCCCTGACTGAATCTACAGAAATAGTATTAACCTATTTTTTATGCCTATTCAACAAATAAATAAATAAATAAACAGTCAAACAATTTTAGTCTGCAAAGTCTTTCTATAGTGAAGGCGAGTCGTGGTATAAACGTATAAACCAACGATACGAACTTATGCAAACCAAAAAATACGAACTAATTGCCTTTTTCAAACGGATGATGAACTTTTATATGTGCATTTTTATTTCCAATATTCGAAAAAACTTTCCGACAATACGGACATTGAGTGCGACCCATGTGCATTTGCCTATGAGCGTGAAGCGTTTGGATATGTTGGAAAGATCTTTGGCATTCATTACAACGATAAATCATGGACGAGTCTTCATTTATAAAAACTGATTCTCTCTGTATATCTACATCCATTTGATGACATGACTCTAATATTCTAGGAAAGCCTATGACAGATGCACCTGGTGAACTTTCGCCTGTGCTTGTACTACTTTTTAGACGTCTAGCTAAAATAGAAGAGCTTGTGTCTGTATCTGCACTGGTGACCTTGGTCGGAATGTGATATCTCTGCTTTTCAAACATTTTAAAATACTGCAGAATTCTATCCTGACTGATGTCTATAGATGAGCATGGTGAAACTGAGCTGGGAGACAAAGGGGTGGAACTTTGAACTCCTTCATGTTCATGCCCTAATGAACGATTATTCTCAAACCCTAACGGCTTAGACCTATACGAATTTGACTGATTATGAATTTCTGGACTAGGATCCATGCTGGAGGATTGCGACTGTGAAATTATAGATGAGCGAAGTGTCCGTTCACTTAGAACTTCAACACTTGACAGCGCAATAGAAGGAGACGGAATGGTCAAAGTGGTAACAGACGTCACAGAAGTAGTTGCAATAGTTGTAGTTGACGCAAAAGGGACGCTGAACTTTGTTGTCAAAATGGTTGTAGAATCAGCTTTTTCTTGTCCTGGCCCTGCCAGCGAATAAATACAAAAGTTCCCTACATCATTGTCTCTACATTCTATACGGATTGGTGTTTCTTTCTAACTTCACAGACAATATACAAAACTCATCACTATTACAAGACCAAAGCACCATGCTTTTACAAGAATATCGCAATAAGTATTTTTTTAACTGCAGCACTGCAAACGATACGTTTAAAAACACGATTTGTAGTTTGACTATCTCGCAGTCTGACGTATTATTTACAAAATTGACCACTTTCTTAAGCGCAGTAATGAATGTATAATGGAAATACGGGTGTCAATATCTACTAGTTTTTTTTAAAATTAGTTTAGAGTAAGTTCTAGCATGACTGAAAAAAACGAATTTAGGTTTAAGTAAAAAAAATAACCGTTAAGGTGTTTAAATCTTCATCCAATAAATATATTAGGTAACTCGATGATGGCATATAACAAATTAAGTCAAAACTAATTAAGCTATAGGATAACATTTCAAGTTAGTTGCTAGCAACACATATTTGCCTACAAATGTAACAAAATCTTGTAAGACACGACATTAATTGGTCAGTTTTATAAAGAAAAATATAAATCAGATAATTATTTTAAGAAATTTCAGATTTCTGTAGATTATGGACTTTGTTCATGTGTTTCTTCAAGTTGCCTTTCGTAGACAACACTTTATCACAAAAGGGACATTCAGTGTCACCTAAATGTTGCTTCATGTGTGCTTGCAAATTACATTTCATGGTAAATGTTTTTAGGCAAATGTGACACTTATTCCGCCCTTGATCATCACCACCGGATAAGTTACTGTTACCACCATCATCACCTTCCTCATCGCTTCCTTCCTCGTCTATGTCGGTAACAAAGCTTCTATCATTTTCTCGTACTTTGGTATATTGGTGTTGAAATGATTTTGCATCATTTCCTACGAAGGAGTTTGGAAGCACGTAAGTTTCCACGATTTGTGGCATGGATGAACTCAGATCTCCATCGTTTTCATCCAGAAAGTTTGTTGATGGTTCTGATACAACTTCAACTGTAACAACCCGTACGAGTCAATTGGTGTCAATTACCAAATTTACTCCTATGATGTTATGAATAGCATTGCTGTTTGTGTTAAACTCAGTCATGAGGTCGCATTTAGATATAAATTTTTGAAAATGTATTATGAACTGGCTTTTTGTTTATTTTTTATTTATTGCAAATACCTTTCCTAAAATGATTTAAGATTTAATTTTAATGAATTGATGAAATACCTAAATCTGCTGAATCTGATTAGTAAATCTTTGACCTAGTGTTTATGCATGCCTAATTATTTTTCCTCACTACAATCATCTACAATCTAATCTCGAAAAACTTTGGACAGGATGAATTATTTTCTTACGCGCCTACTGATACTCTTTTTCATATTTTTGAAGATACAGACACAAGCAACTAAGATCAATAATTAATATGAACTAAAAAACAATGTAAATGCTGTAAAAAGGCGTATGCAATACACGAGAAAAAAACCAATTTGGTTGAAAGAAGAGTAGAAATCGGATCGAGGATTGAAAGCTGTAAAACCCAAGCATTTTTAGTTTTATTGCTTTTATACGAAATACTTAATACTTTAAAGAATGGCTTAAAACGTAACAATTTGTATGATTTACATTCCATCATTCGAAATCACGAAATGTTTTTAAAATGTTATGCCTCACTAGGCAGCTTGACAGCAAAACATTGCAATAAATCAATATCATAAATACTAACTACAATAAATCTAAATGTACTCATTTTATATTTTTTCAATACAAAATAACATTTCAAAACTGAACAAATTGAGAGGAATTAGGAAGGCAGATTGTATGCTCACGTGTTCGGCCTACAAAATCCCCTTTCTTGATAAGCCAACCCCTGCACTGCCGATTATAACATCGCCAGTATTCTGTTGTACCACCAGTCTTATTATGGCTCATTTTACTCATGCTATACCGGTACCCGTCATGATAGATTACCTTAGCTTCTCTTTTCTTCGTCCCAAGAAATTGAAAGAGTCCTTCTCTAGAGTAACCTAACAAATCATAAGTATTTTAAAATACGAAGAGGACATATGAGAGGCATAATCTATCAGTACTGACACAATATTGTAGCTATATATCGTAAATATGAAAAAAATACTCTCAGAACTGGTATTTTGGTACACTTAAATTTAAAACCTCTCATTCTTCCTAATACATTACAATAATACAAAAATGCATTAATGCACGTTTATGAATATATAAAATCTAGGTTTAACGGATCTGACAAAGGTGCGCAATTAATGTCATGATCTATCGTTACTCTGACGTGCATCCCCTTTTTAGTAAGCGAGCCCTTGCAACCCAAACGCTTTTTATTTTTGCATCTCCAGTACTCATTCACACCAGAAGCGCTGGCATATTTGCTGGAAATATAATACTGGTATCCCTCATGCAAGAATGATCCATAGCCCTTATGGCTTCCCACCATAGCTATAACTTGGTCTTCGTCTTCGCCAAAGAAGAAACCTAGCAATCAGCAACAAGTATCCACTTCAAACATTGATACTGAAGCTTATATTTTTAAATTCAATATATTTACAATATTGTTTGAACATTTCATACTTTTATAACATGATGTTTTAACATGGTTTAGAATATTTTATGAAATTTTGTGCATCTCAAAATTATTGTTAATAAATTATTTTTACGATCACACTTAAGAACAGAAAAATACGTTATAAATATAAGTGATACGTTATAAATATAAGTGATACTTGTTGCATGTCAGCCACATAATATAATATGCATCTGCGATAGACCTTCAAAATTAAGGAATAAGAGAGGAGGATAAATTATACGAGTTTAAGTAATGCAGTAATGTAAGGCTTTACTTTATCAAAAACATTTATCACGCTGGCTAGTACTTTCTTAGCTAAGATACCGAGTAAATTGCAAACCATCACATTGTTTAAAACTTTCTAAGGAATAAGAACACCATGAAAATTAACGAACATATACGAGGTGTAACAATTTTGGGTATTGCCTATCGTCTTGAATCACTACTAATACTTCAACTTTAAAATTGATATGCATAGCTAATCCAATTAATAATCTCAATTTCATTAATTAACCCGGGAGGTCATATACTCAATATACTATATGACAAAATCATGTTAAACAATTTCTTTTCTTAGCATAACTGACAAAAATGTGTACACTCTACATGCCTTTGACCCTACCTTAAACAATTGTAAACCAAATTAACAGGATTTAACTTTTACAGAACTCTGCATGCTCTTCACAAACGATACAACTGTTTCCTTGTTTGACAACTTTGCCTTTACAATTTGGTCGGTTAACGCACCGCCAAAATTCACGTTCTTCATGAGTCCTTTGGTATGTGTACGAATGACCACTGAAAAACAGTTTTCGACGGCCCCTTCGAGTTGTACCAAATCTTGGCTGCTCATCAAAATCTACCATGAATCAAACGAACTTAGATGAATACATGTTGTTCCAAGATAAATATATCATTGTATAAGCTATCCATGCACAAGTTCAATTTTATAAATTTTAATAATCGACCGTACGAACTTTCCTATCAAATATCGCAGGTAGACATATATGTAGGTATAAAACCATTAGTTCCTTTCGTATGGCCCTCTCCTTACAACTAATTTAGAAACAAATGAGCTTCATCTGGTCATAGCTACCATTGGTACATTGCTACCAAATGCAGTCATGATGCAAAATTATTAAGATAGTTAAAAAGGTTGATTATACAAAAGATAACATTCAATCAAGTAAATTTATTTGCCTCAAAAGAGTAGGAATAAAAATATAATATGCATTGCAAGTTTGAAAGTATCAACAATTAGTATGAGAAATATGTGGCACATAATTAAGGAACACATGTGTGGTAAGTCGAAAAACGATACATTCCGTCTTTCTTTATAACACGACCGTTACATCTTCGATCTGCACACATCCAGTACTCAACGTCTCCACGTTTTTTATGTACTGTGTGAGCCTTTCCTCCAAGGAATAACTTTGGATGGCCCCGATTAGTAACACCAAAAGTTGGCAAGAGTCGTCCCCCATATTCCTCATCGCCAGTGACCAAATAATGACCTACCCAAAAAACAGAGGAATCAAAGCTCCCTAGCCATACATTCCAAATGAAATTATTTTGCCAGGTCTAAGCCCTAAACTTAAAATTGTATAACTTAAGTGCTCCAGACAATTATATGACTAGTTTGTGTCTGTCTGCTAACTAGTCTGTGTCTCCTTTAAAAAAATTATTTTAAAGCAACATTAATAGAATAGAGCCGTTCAATCATATTTTGTATAAATAAAACAAATAAACAAGTTTCGTCAAAATCTATACCACCAAGAATGTGCCGAGCGCAGAAACTAGAAATGCCGTTAATACCACTTTGGAAGACATAATTTTTGTAGATAACCCTTTTTTATTGTGCAACTTTATAATAGTCAGTCATGTGTACATATCAAGTATTCTTCAAATTTTGAATGACAAAGGATTAAGGAAGACACGTTTCCAATGTATTGCTATTTTTTATCACAAGCCCGATACTACTTGGACTTTGGAATGTCACAAATTGATTTTTATATTTCAGGAACTATTGATAAATATTAGGCCGATTCAACTATAAATCTACTTATAACCACAAAAAGTAGAAAAAAACTATGGAATTATTATTAAAGTCATAAGAAGTCGACAATTGACTAAATCTCAATTTCTAATTCATTATTGAAATTTTAAGAGAACAAAGTAAGATATGATTGTCCCGAAAAAAAATTAGTAATGAATATGATCGCGTGTCAGATAGCAATGCACTCCTCGCTTGACAATCCACGCTTTGCAACCTCGCTTTGTGCACCGCCAGTACTGACTTTCACCCATCCCTCTATTGAATGTAAAATTGTTTCCTCGATGAATTAGCATTAGATTCCCTCTTTGAGTTCGACCAAATGTGACCTCACCTAATCAAATCAAATAAAATAAAAAATAAAAGGCTTGAACGCTTTTTGATACTAACTGAGTAGTACTAATACTGACAACAATTGTCGTGGACCTGCAGATATTATATTAGTAACCCTTTATCTACCTAAGCATTCAAAGAAGTACTCTACAGTACCTATCAATATTTCATAACTTTTATTAAGCTGGACCAGCCGGGCATCTACATCACTAAGGAATCATCATTAAGACACTGCATCGCCACTTCCACTTCACTGAATTTCAAATAAGAACAATGATCTGAGACTCCATTTCTAACTCAAAATCCGTTGTAAAACTTAAAATCTAACAATGAATTATACACTGAAGCATAAGACTCTGCCAATTGGAATACTTAGCGTCCGCAGATTATTAAGTTTTGCCTTTGCCGTTTGCAGAATTAAGAGAGCATTGGATTTTTAAACAAAAAATGCCATGACTATGTACGTGCAGCTGATATGCAGTCATAATATAAGTAACAACACTAAATGAGTTTCAAATACCCGATCCGATTCCATTCTATTCCGTCAACCCACCCACTTAAACTAAAAGATAGAGAGCATCATGGAAAAAATTATCACTAACCATGAGATGCAGCGTCTGTCCCACTCCCTTCTGCTTTCAAAATTGCTTGCCGTCCCATTCCGCCACTGGCTCCACCAATGTAAGACCCTTCAAAATCACGAAACAATTTGTGAAATCTGACAATGACTCCATAACCCACATTAATTTCCATTTCAACTTGCGATATGCATGCATGCTATGCTATAATTGATTCTAATTTAAATTCCTCAACAACAATCTACCTGGAAATCAAGCTGTCCCCCACCTTGTGTTACCACAAATTTAAAAGTTTGCATTACTCAGAAAACCCTAATTAATTTGAAATCTTACTCGTACCTCGTCAAAAAGCTTAGTAACCAGAGCCAATGGAGATAGTAAACCACTAAAAGTGAAAAAAACTCATTGAACACAATTTTTGTAACTTACTCCTGGAATTCCAACCTATTGATAATAATACAGGACACAGATCTGCAATCAACAACTAGACTTTCAAACAGGTGGGTGAAGATCTAAGTCTATGGTGAAGATGAACTCAAGGAGTGGCGACTTGATCAGTATTTCATGTATCAGTCAGATCAGCGTTGCTTAATCAGTAATTCCGAAACCTGCCGTCAATTCAAATTCAAAATAAGATCTTTTACCCAGTTGATCTTCCTTTTCCTATGTCTGAACGCAAATGGCAAATGGTCCCCCGGATTTTTTGATTCCAGATAAATTATAATCTGTTGGAACTAGTAAAAACGACAACTACATACACCTGAGCTGACTACCTGACCATCTTTTTTACTTCCATATCTACAGTCCCTTACCTTCATTTCCCTCAACCAGAGAAACGTCTAACCAATCTCAAATTTCATTTCAAATTAAACTAACCTTCACTGTTCTCAAATTGGAAAAAATGGTGTATTACATATTAAATAATCATATGAAATACTTTTCGAAATATTCTGTTCTCCTCTCAATTGCATTCTTAGTTATTCCTGTAATTAGTAATTTTTTATTCCTGTTGCAGTCACTCTTCTTGATTTTTATTTAGCTTTCCTAATACTAAAAAAACTTGCAAAATTGTCTTACTTAACTTATTGCCAAAAAGTGAAAAAAGTCGAAATGAATCAAACTAAAAAAATGGTTGGTCCATTTGGTATTCACTTTACTTTCATTTCAAGTTAACTGTAATTAAATTGAATGATATGGCTTATTAAACCAACTTTATCGAGTTACAAATTAATGTATTACATAAGTAAACTAAAATAGTATTTGCTTTTTTGACTCAATTAAATTACACTACTATTTTAAATGATGTTACCTATAATAGTAGAATACAAATCTAGAATTTATCAATTAAATGACTTTCGGTTATATCTTTTGGGTTTTAAAACATTTCGTTTTTCTTCCTCTTGGGCAACTTCTGTAAAAATATCGATATGACTTGATTTCAAATGAGTCATTAGATTTGTAGTATATTTTCCAGAAATTGAGGCGCTACAAGGAGATATCAAGCACGTACTCCGTTTTGTGATCTCGTCAAAAGCGAAATATGTCCACACTGCGTGCCGCTTATGAGGTTTTCTCCGAAACTGGCATGACGTTACTAACCAAGAAAAATTCTTATTTGTCTGCTTTTTTTCAAGTTAAAGCAAGTTAATTCTAATTGAATAATATTGTAAAAAGCAAAGTTGAAGCAAGCTCAAAAGCAAATCCTTTTATTGTTCGTTTAACATTTCCAACATACATCCTACAATACTGGAATGCATAACTCGTAACACAAAATGTAAAATTATGGAAAAAATTCTTTCAATTTTATTGGACTGTACTATCAAAGAAATTAGGTAATTAGGATTTAATGCATAATATTAATTGGTTGTCAATTCTTTATGTTACAACAATACCTTTGCATACTTTCAACCCTTTCACAAGCCTTTCAATTTTATTTTATTTACAAGTCACATTAACATTATAATCTGTCTTTTGCAGAAACAGATTATGAATATTGAAATAACCTTTAGATACACTAATGTGACATTTTAAGATTTAACTGTCAAATCTTAATCTCGCCTTAAACTTTCTGCTTAAACTCTAAACAAACCTTCCTCATTTGTGTTAATGCAATATCCATTGGAAAATGAATTTGCACAGCTACGTGTTTTAGTAATGCCAAACTATACCTGGACGAATTGGTATTTTCTATTGCAATGGCTAACAGATGTGAACCCCAATCGTCTTTAAAGAACCACCCATGTACACAAGTAATCCTGCCTTACATTAATATTAATATGGAGTAAGTTGACTAAAATTGGATAGTTACTGTGTAGCCATAAAGCACTGTTAAGCTTCAGGTTATCTTTGGATTTGTAACAAACATCCTTGTCAAATGAGCAGAAACAATGAAACATGCGAGCTATCCATCAGTTATAGTGTAGAATGCTTGCTTGATAGTGTTACATCCTAAAACATTGAAATATGCTTTGTTCCATTCTTAGCACGTAATGTAACTATTCATTACTTAACCTGCTGTGGCCAGTCACACAGTCGGCACTTGTTTTAGATGCATTTTACAAATACTAGTGGATGAACTTATTCTTTAATTTATACTATTACGAGTAATAACTGTTCATGTATTGTCAGATTTAAAAATTTCAAATCTGAGTGTAATTTTTAAAAGTAAACTATTTTTAGGCCAAAAGATGCTTGAATTAAAATCACAAAAACAAAGTCACTGGACATCTAATTCTCTGATACCAATACAATACCAATGCCGAAATGCCTAAAAATGATACAATCTTTTCCTCACTAAAGCCATACCATATTAAATCTAACCTTTTTGCCGTACAAGCGATGAATGACTTTTTAATGGCCTATCTGATGTGACTGCGAGATTAGTTATTTAAATTTTTCAACAAATGTTTCTAGCTTACCCATAGCACCTTGATCAACATTTCCGAGATCTTGCATTGAATTATCACCCTCCTCTGAGAGATTATTCCTAAAGTCTTCATCCTCTTCCAAAACATCTTCATCTTCAAATTTGAGCAATCCTGGGTGTGGGTAGTCTTCAACTGAATTGGAGTCGGAATGGGAAATAAGAACAGGAGCGGCAGGATTCATTTGGGCTCCAGAACTTGAGCTGCCACTTCCTCCACCGGAAACCCCAGCATTCATACTTGAACTAGATCCCTCAGCCAGATTCGCTGAGGCGTATGCGTTTCCACTGCCACCCATTGAAGACTCACTACCATGTTGGTTTTGGAAAGCTGAGCTATTTGAGACTTTTTTTCTTTTTGGCGTTGGGGGTCTAAAAATTTGGATTTGTCCAAGATAGATTTATGTTTCAGGTTACGCAATACCACTTTGCATTTTTATTGTTGATTATTATGTGAAGGCTTACCTTTGTACAGATTCAGGAGTGTTACTTCGGTTATCAGTGCTTGCATTATGATTGGCTTGATTAGCAACTCGTTTCTAAAAGATTATATGACTCAATGTTGAAAATTATATTACAGTATGGATGGGACAATGGAAATGTTTTATTATATACCTTAACTGCGGGATTTACAGACGAAGGAATATCGTCACCTCTATCATTCATTTCAGTCAGTCCTTTGATTTGAAGAAGTTCAGCAGTTTGGAGAAAGCAAGAAAGTCTGTCTTGAGTAACATTGACTTGGCCATTGTACATGAATGTTACAACGGCCTGCAAATCTGAAAAGCTGACACCTTTAAGGATTATCACAGGGTGCTTGCATGGGTTATCCTGTATAAAACGACATTAATATTAATTACTTAATACCCATAATATAAGTTTAAATTATTTAGTTTATTTATTTTACTAAATAACTTACGCGAAAAGTTTCTCTGAAGTACGTGGAGCATACAGAAAGAACAAGTTTATGAGCTCTAATCCTTTGACCCTCACAACTCAGGGTAACATCTATTAATTCATCCTCTACCCTGAGATCATCAAGTGCAGTAGTTATGTGTTGGGAATAGTTATTCCACCGCAGGGAAAACTGTTGGGTAGAACCCATTATAATTTTTTTCCAATCAGTTGTTATAAGCTTGTAAATCAGTCAAGTTGGATTCTGTAAAAAAAATCAATAATTGCATTAGCGAATAGGATTATAGGATCTTGCCAAGTTAGTGTACACCGAAAGAAATTTGAACTATGGTTCGACATGCTCGGCAAAATTTCAGCTTGATTAAGTTAATAATTAATGGACAAATACATCGGTTTTAGCTTATTAAACTGGTTTAACAGTCTGGAGTATGAATAAAATACGTAACCCTTTTTAATGTATTTGAATACGATACTTACTGCATTACTGGCTGTCTGTGCAGTCCTCACTCTACATTGCAAATATTTAAAGCAATATTATTCAAATTGATTTTTGATTGAATTGGATGGAGATTTGGCTTTGATTGTAAAATATATTGCGCTTAAATTATTGTCAATTTGCAGTAAAGATTTTTCATTTATATATTGAATTCTTAGACTATGCACTAACACATAATGTACAATGTATCAGTGATTAGAGAGAGGTTGAAATTTTGATTTGACAATTCATAAATAATATAATAGATAATACAACAAGAACAAAACCGATGTGCGAATATGATATGATTATGACGCAATGATGTAGCGTAGCTCGAATAATTCACGTATTTGTCTACAACAGCAAAAAAGGGAGCTTATTGTCCCAGAGAACCTTCTACAAATATATTTTTAAAACCTCTCTCGTGTTCCTATTACTGTTACATTAATAATAACTAAACAAAAGAAGGTGGGGTGGGATCGGCTTTATAGAGGACAGACAACTCTATAAAGACCTCTATTCTGTGAGACAACGGATCTCTAATATTCACTATTCCGTGCCTTGAAGGGTATAAGTATCACTATACACTATAAATATATCGTTCAGAAGGAAAGTGGAAGGGACAAGGGAACATCCATACTTGTTTTTCTAACCATATTATTTTTTTGAAATAAAACAGATTGTACCTTTTAACATGTACCTTTTACCGTGTGAAACCAAGCATCAAGGGTGCCTGTCTGGACGATCAACGATATTTCAAGGATCATAAAAATTGTCTTCTATTTAGTTAAAAGGTTTAAGTTAAAGTAAAGAGTTTTTAGCCCGAGCCGAGCCAGGGCTTATGAGATCATCATGTCCGTGTGTCCGTGTCTGAGGTGTCTGACTATGGACTAACGATTACTCTAGAAGACTCCAACCGATTGATTAGAAATTTGGTACACATAGTGGTTGGGCAAATGCAAAGACCGAGTTCGAAGATGGGTATGATTGGACCATCAAGGGACCGGTGGGGGTGACCCCCACTGGTTTCTAGGGAATTTATCAAAATCACCCGAATTGGCTGATTTTAGGTATGGGGCCTAATAAAGGCTTAATATGGATAAATATGACATTTTTTTGAAATGTATGAATATTTAAGGACCCTATAGGGTGACCCCCACTGGTTTTTAGGGAATTTATCAAAATTACCGGAATTGGCTGATTTTTGGTATAGGGGCTAATAAAGGCTTAATATAGATAAAAATGAAATATTTTTGATGAATATCAGAGGATCCTATAGGGTAACCCATGCGGGTTTTACCAAAATTTCGGCATGCAGGCAGGTACGTGGTAGTTATTTAGTTATGGTAGAATTTTAATTTGTAATTGTTTTTGACATTTTATAAGTATTCATGGACCCTTTCGGGTGACCCATGCGGGTTTAAAAAAAATCGTGCTATTTGGTTAATTTTTGACATGAGATTAGAATATAATATTTTGGATCAGTGAGGACGGTATAAAAAATGTACTTATTTTTGAAAAATACAACACATCTGGCTCGGGCTATGCGAAGCTGCACTGGAGGTTTTAAAACGCCAACTATGCAATATGTATTATATACATTCTGTGCCCGTAGGACCTAAGCAAGGTAGTGGTATTTTGTACTTGCATTCGGTATATAAGTTCACAATAGTTCACATACATTCAAGAAACGAACGTTTAAAAGTATGAAGTGAAGTAAAGCGAAAAGTTAACTTTCCATAAGAGTTTCCACTGCGGGTGTTATTGCATATTGGCATATTGCATATTTCAAAAATCAAAATTGACTACGAAAAAAAGAATTGACTGCCGATCAGCAGTCAGTCATTGAAACAAAATCATTATGTATGTATGAGTGCGTATGGACTTATAAAATTTTAAAATCATTGTTTTGCACATTTTTTGACAGCGTGCGTGTATTGATTGATTATCTAAATGCTAATCCATGGCACATGGACATATGGACATATAACATGGACATTCAACAATGAAAGCATGTCAGATCCATACCATGTAGTACATGGCATGTACCATAGAAATATCAGATCAGATCAGCCCCATGTCAATGTCAAATAGTCAAGTCAACGCACAACGTGACACATAAACTCATATTCAACTGTGGAATATTTCTACCGTTGACCGTAAGCAGTTGACATGACTCGCAGATTTGTCAACTGTTCACTTTCACTGTTCTACTGTTTACGGTCAACGCAACGGTAGAAATATTCCACTGTTGATTATGAGTTTTATGTGTCACGTCACACGTTGACATTTGACATTGGGCTGATCTGATCTATACATCTATACACCATAATATGTAATCTTCAAGTGTCAACTTATCTTGTGTATTGTGTATTGTTAGCAACTATATTAGAATTTTAGAATATTATGCATAACCTCTCTCTTCTGTGGCAAAACACATCCAACATCACAAGATCACAAATCACAACCCTATTACATATTATCACTGTTATATACTTGTATACTGTATACTAATGCATAATGACTAACAATCACAATTATGCAATCTATAACAAATCTTTAACCATACACTATTGACTATATCTATGATCTATATTATACAATTCCTATTATGTATTACTAAAACTACATACCATCAAAATGAAAATTATTTTAATTACATGTATGTTACTTTTGACTTTGACAGATAATCCAAACAAGATCACAGGTTTTATGACTAAAATTATTTTAGGTGTTAGGTTAATGATTAGCTATTGTGTATTTTTAACTTGCTGCCTCGCTGACATAATTATAATATAAGCAAAATAAAATAGTGTCAAGTGTGTAGTGTTTTAGTTAATACCCAAGAAAGTCAAAAGTAGGCTTTTGATGATTTCTTACCTTAACACTTAAATTGTATATTTTGTAAATCTAGTAAAGATCGCAGCGATGACGCTTATCCCAACTTTTTCTTCACATGCCGGTACACGGCCACGGCTTTTATCACACGTTAATTAAACACTTGAAAATTATGAATTAAGCAAACAACAATAATTAAAAGTATGAAATATATTGAATATTATACGAGAGTGACGCTTGGTGTGTTCGCTTTGTCGACAAGAAACGAAAATGGCGACTGAGCTGATGACTGGACTTAGTGGTTGCGTGGCCTGGCTGATGCTTTACAAGAAGTGTTCCATTCCTTAGTTCGTGGTTGAATGTAGTCAGTGTTAGTGTTCGTTGGGCTGATTGTGCTGGCAGTGTATATTTTATGAGTCCACTTCGGCCAAGAGGTAGGAGCGAAGCAAGCGGAGGGATGGATTTTATTCTCTCAGTGTAGAGTCTGTCAGTGTGTGTCTGCACTGCCTGCACACAATATTTCTCGAGGGAACAAGGTAAATGCACTGTTGGTTGGATGGACTCAAAACCCAAGCGGCTTTTTCAGCGACCCGTCCTTTCCTTATATCGACGAATCCCTTTCTTTCCTCTTTGTGACATTATTCAATAGTATAGATGCAGTGTTTAACCTTCGTTCCCAGCACAGACAAAATGCTAACATCACGCAGAGCACGCACAGCTTCCAAAAACTATAGTCGCTATTTTAGTGTAGTCAGTATTGGTTTCATTTTATAAGGCATGAAATACGATGTGATGATATGGTCGCGGTGAGGGGTGATCCCTCATTCGATTCACCCTTTTTCCTTGTTTTATCTGTTGTATGCTTTTATCCTTGAGCGAGAAGCGTAGTTGGGTGCATCAATCGGATCGGATTACATTCTGCATGTACCCGACTAGACTACTTTTCCATTCGATGGCTAAAAGGAAACTCTCGAAGAGCTGGCAAGTGCGCATTTTACAGAGTAGATTGCGGAGTGCGAAAATGGGGTAATGGGTGACTCACATTTTAGGGCGATGTCTGTCTGCACCTGGTCAATGCAGTTTTTCTTTATGGAAATCGGGAAAAATACATGAATTTCTGAAAGGATGATGATGATGTGTTCGCCGTTCGCTTTTCGTATCTAATGTTATGTTCATAAATGTCGGAAATAAAAATAATCTTATTGTACCCCAGCTTTTTCTTCAGTTTATGAAATTATTTTATAAGGTATCGGGCATTTTTCCGCATGACGAGACGAGATACCTTATTTGGCAGTTGGCACCCTTTATAGTCTGTCGCTCGACACTACAGACGAGTATATAAACGTCCAAGGCAGGTGCAAATTACCCAACCGTTGAGATATAATCCTTCGGATTTTAATAAATCCCTGTCTGTCAGGTGTGAGGTGTTCCCAGGTTTGGAAAGGCGAAGGCCATTTATAG
>JAQFZZ010000037.1:0-50239 GCA_034696405.1 Isotoma caerulea | reverse complement strand
TGAAACTATCAAATCAAATACAATTCAAACGTGCAGCTCACGCTACTTGGTTACACCCGTTCTTGATATGGTTTATTATTTGTGGTTTCTCATAGGGTGTTATGTTTTTAGGATATCTTTATAATGTATATTTTCATTTATGAAGTAAGCATGAATTTGAAGTGAAATTTTTTAAGGTTTCTGTCGTCTATCTTAACTTAGGTTTCAGCTTCCTCTAAAAATGTAGCTTGTATAATAGTGTAAAATTCCCTTGTGATCTGAATGCCTCGAAATTCATTTGCGATGCTAATGACTTCTTAGGAACCTTAGCAATTGAAGCTTATTATACATTTTTTAAACTTAAGACAGACCTCATTCAACTAAACTAACCTGGTACATTCTATCGTTATTAGAATTATCCAAACTAATACGCAAGTTATCTGCTATTGCAGATTTTACCTATTTATCCTACATATTCATATTATTAATTTACGAATAGAACGCAATAACACGATTCATCTCTGCTTGTCTTGGTGAATAATATTTTGTTATCAAAATTAACTAACTAAAGATCAAATACAGGACAATTGTTGATTAAAATCCCACAAGGTTGTATTTAGTCACCCAACGAAGGATTGAAAGGAGTAGGATTCATGCGATAAAATAATACATTTATAAAATTCCTGATTCACCATACCATTATATGATAATACTTATTGATATAACATATTCATTATACATGAGGTCATACTGCTTCAGGCAAGAGACAAGTTTCCTTTCGTTAACAAATTATTCGGATAAGGGAGCACAATAAGTACACCCTATAATATTGTGTCTGTAGTTCTGGGTACATATGTCTGTTTGTAGTTCACAAATACCTTATCTATGAAGTTGTTTAGCTCCGTAGACATTTCACCTTGAAGGTGAACGCATGGAAGTGTTCACATATCGGTGAGTATTGGGAAAGCAAAGTTGTTGGATTGGATGTGAGATATTTAGAAGTGGATAGACGTGTTAGACTCGTGTAAAATTCATAGGACTGCTGATCCCAACACATCCCAGGAGATTGTTTCCAAAGTTTTGCAGAGGGAATCGAAGAGGAGATTTCTTCCTAGATAGAACATAACTAAAATACATTGAAGAGAGAGAGAGAGAGGACTTAGCCTCTGGTAAAGTAGTGGTTGGTAGTATGAGTTCATCTAGTCTAGTGAAAGTTGTAGAGGTGAAGGTACACTTTAGGTGGAAAGAGTAGAAATGGTGGTGGTGGTTGGACGGGATGATAAAATGTCAACATGAAGTCACAGTTGACTTTCCTTCTAGTCTCTAACTAGATTTCCTTCTGCTTCTCGTTAGTTGAACAAACAGAGAAAATTCACTGACTCGATCTTCCCTTTATTTTCTCTTCTATTATTTGCTCCTGGGGGGCTCAATCCAAGCCTTATCTCTCTTCATACTTGCTTTCTCTCTACCTCAACTTTAGTCTTACCCTTACGTATCCTCCATATGGCAAACTTATGGACAAAAAACTCTTGTTACTAGGTTCCATCCTTTTAGGCACTTGGCACTCGGAAGAAATAACAAGTTCCTTCACCAGACTTATATAAACTTTACCTTGTCTTTAGTCTTTAGTATTGTTTACCGATTCAAAATCCTATGCATATAACATTATGTGCAGGGTAATCGTGCACATGTTTTCAAACTTTGAGTTAATTCATTTCGCTAAGTGCATGTTGTATTAGATGAAAATGGAATAACTTGGATAGAGTTAGATGAGATTGTTAGATTGATTCACGAAAATAAGTATTTTTATTTTGAGTTGCATAATCATTTCGTGGAATTTTTGCTATAATTTCATTATTGATAAAATAACCAAAATGTTATCAATTTTGACCTCGGAGTAAAGTAATGTTAAGTGAAAGGTCACACACTTTTAATAACAGTGTACTGTATCTTATTAAAAGTTTTTCGTGTGGTTTTTTCGTCATGTTATTAATGTAACATACAATCGGAACTATATTAGTCTTAAGCAGATTGAATTACGATGCTATATTATCATTTAGATTTTAAGTTATTTTAGTATGGTATATAGCATTAATTAAACCTTGAAGTCACATAGTGTGGTTTGCAAGCAATACGTTTGTTTCCTGAGTATTATGAATTCTGTACAGAAATGGGATTTTATCTAATTAATCAACCGAAATAGCTCTATTCTAAACTAATTTAATAATTTGATAAAAAACCAAGTACCTTTAACCTTGCTTGTCTCTAATCTCGATATATAAGTTATTATTCTTGGTACTAATGTAATCACCGCATAATACAAAATGTTAAATACACGATGCTGAGTACCATGAAATTTAATTGTGGTTTCAAAACATACCATGCTTAATTAATATAGGATGAGTAAAAATGTGACAAATAGAAATGCAAAAATGTTAATCAGGATTTGTTTTCAAATGCTACTTGTTAAAGTAAATTAGTTATTAAGTCGTTAAACTAAAAGAATATTGTTATGACATATTTTCAAGAAATATACATCTATCTTGACTTTTACTCTTCAGTCCAATTGCCTCTTGGTTCATCCAAGAAAAAGGGAAGACCAAGAGGATGGATTTGAAGAAAATACTTAGGGAGAAAAAAAGTGTGCACGAGTGAACTAATCCCCAATCGGGCTGACAGAGTATAAAGACTATAAATAAAGGACGGAGGGACGGTGGTGGTAGTCATAAATTTTGAATGAGCACATACTTTGTAGTTAATTACAGAATTGTTAGGATGGGAGTTATGTCTACTTGGGTTGTATGTGGTGTGGCCTGGTTGAATCGGGTCGCAGATAGACTGTCAGTCAGTTAAATAGTTAGTAGTGGTGTGGTGGTAGGGCCTACATTTCCTAGTCATACTCCCTAAGATGCATATTATATTATTGGTGGGACGAGTGTACATACGACGACCACACCGGGATATATTAAGTAAAGTAAGGGAGCCCATCAGGGAAGAAAGGCAGGGAGATGCCCTTTTTATTCTACTGGTTGCCCCTTTGTAAGTTTAATCACAGTTATGTTGCTCCCCGCTATGAATAAATGATAATGCTCCACTCGGAAAAATTAATTCGCCAAACTGTCTCTACTAGATTCGTCATTGTCCTTTCCCTTGTCTTTTCCCGTCCCACTCCCAACTAAACAACCCTGTCTTCCTTCCTTTCCTAATTCTTTCCTCAGCAAAAACAACTTTCTTCTTTCTTTCTACCTCTAGAACAACAATTTTCTACACAATATATACGTACCATCTACCTACGTATTCTTCTATACATTAATCTTCCTGACCTTCACAAGGTTATAATCTCATTAGTTTGAGGTCCACTCGCACTCTTGTGTTACAAATAAGGTGTAGGTTGGATTGGATAGTAGGAAAAATGTACAGAAAAATATTTCTATACGTTTTACCAACAACCATGTTAAACTGAGATTAAGAATGATTCGTGCCCATATTAATTGATATCATGCCATTTAAAAAAAGCCCCAAGCAAACACCTAAAAATCACCAATAAATTCGATGTAAACATTAATCTGTTTATATTAAGAAAAAGCTTACAACGGTCTAAAGTAAGATTAATAAAAACTGACTAAATGTGCATTACAAAAGTCAGCAGTAATTAACTAAATGGGCTAACAAAATTACTTCATTAGTAACAGCGTTCAGAAGGTAAATAGCTCTTCAATGTTTACTGGTGGAAGAACAAGCTGCTTGCTTGAATCGGGAAAGACAATAAAGATAATCAATCAATCGATGAAATTATTGTGAACTTATATTGCTTTGGTGACTTTTAGCATACTAAATATTCAGGTTATTTTAATGAAAAATTGAGATTTAGCGTTTTCTTCAATGCTTTTTAAGTACAATAGAGAGGTAGAGATGAGTACAGGAGTATCGAAACCACTAATACCCAAAAGGTGAAGCTTATTGCCCAAAACTCAACACCAAAAACCCCCACAACAAGATTATCTTATAATTCCTTGATGCTGTTCCTTACCTATAAATTAAATTAAAGACAATTTAAGCTGTTAAATGTTAAAAAAGCGATTTTACTAGTTTCTTTATCAATCAGGGTTATCATTTCAATTCTAGTATATTTGCTAATTTAACAAATGCAGATCAATTTTATTTTATTTATAAAGTGCAGTAAATTACTTAACATTTTAAATGAGTATAAAGTCAAACAACTTCTGCGAAATCTCCAACATGGAAAATGCAAGAAAATAAATTAGAGGAGAAGCAGAAGCAAAGGAAAGGGTTATAATAAACGATGGTATTGGTACATAAGAGGAAGGTCCTCACACAGACAAACAGGGGAAGTGTGTAGTAAGTAAAAATTAAGAATCAGATGGGAAAGATACTGAGAAAGAGTAAGAGAGAAAGAGGGAGTTGGAAAGATCAATGAAACATTCTTTTTTTCCCAATGTCAATTCCCTTGAGGATTTTTCACCATCATGCCAATTGATTGAAGTGTACTGGAACAAAAGCAACAAACTATATTACCGTCCTAGTGGATAAGCACAACGTCTTTGTGATCCTCTGAGAGAGTTCCGTCCACCGTCCTTCAGCAAGGCAGACGCGTGTAACATCAGTACAGAGGAAGCCATGAAGCGTTTTATCACTTTTCCATGTATGCCATTTTCACTGCCACCACCCTGAGGTGTGTGTAATATAATACGAAAGGGAGAAAAAGAGATTCTTCTGAAGTGTGCCATCGCCATTCCAGATCAGATTGGTGAGATGGGTATTTTGCGAATCTAATCAGATTGAGAAGGATGAAATGTTTATGAATGACTCGACTGTAAATGTAATACCCTTGTGCATTCACAAGTAAGAAAGAACAGAGTTCGAGTAGATGGGGACCCTTTTTTTGGTTTATCTCGATCACACGCTCCCACTTTGACTTTCCTTTTGTCACACACTCCTCTAATTCCCACTTGACACGACCTCACATATGGACAATTCAACAAGCAGAGGTCATGGGAAATCCCATTATCCTCCTTTTCCAATATAATCAGCCATGTAATGTTCCACTTAAAAATTAATTCTTCCTTTTCCTTTACAGTATCAAAGCAGGATTTCATTTCAAGTGCAAGGTTTTTTATTTGTTTCTCCCTTAGTATTATTATTATTGTTATATTGACTGTAAGTGTCTGCTTTTATTCTTTCTCGTTAATTTACAAACAAACATGTTATTTTAAGCAAACACGTGCATGACTGAAATTTCTCCTTATGTTCATTTTTCTCAAGAGTTGCTGCATAAGTTAATATTGTTATGTTAAAATACGTCGAAGGAAAGAATGCTTTTTCATGTTTTGTTTAGAAGAATAATCTACATTTAATAAGGTTGGAGAAAAGTTAGTTGTCTTTTTACTCTTTAAATCTTCCAAATGACTCGAAAACGTTTAATTGCACAAAATTGAACATGAAGGAAAATAGGAATGTAGGCAACTAAAAAAATTATTTAGGAGATATAAAAGTCCAATTTTACTAATCATCAACGTTTGCAAAAAAAATGCTTTTAAGGTTGGAGGTTGCAATTAATTGGTTTATATGAACTCTGCATGATTCTGATTGTTTTATGCAATTAACTTTAGTCAAATTTGAAACTCTCTATTTAAATTCATTATTTTTATGAAAGATTATAAAACCAGTCAATCAGTGCTGAACTGCACCCATCCCCAAATCAATCTAAGAATTTAAAATTGCATTCGATAGAATCAAACCAATGTGAAAAATAGAGGATCGGGTAGAATAAATCAGTAAGACTTAAAATGAATGATAAATTCCTATTGGTTGTATAGGAAAGTGTATATAGTACGTGTGTAGTGGAAGAAGTTTAAGAAGAGATTTGCCGTGATATTATTACAGGGTCATGATCATGATAATAAGAATAAAAAATCTACTTAAGGTTGAAGGAAAGATACTTCCATGTCATAACATGGATGGATAGATTGTTTACTTGTTGGCCCACTCAGTTTCTAATATCGTGCATGCATGCATGAGCAATGAGGGAGTGGAGGCGAGTGAGCCAAAGTCACTCAAAATCTTCAGGCAAGTCAGGGAAAGCCGGAGAGGAAAAAGAAAGCAAGTAGGAAATTAGGAGAAAGAAGTCGAGAACACTTTCCTCTTCCTTGGAAGATAAAAATGCACTTGCTTGCTTTATACGTGGGTGCACTTTTTATGTCTCATATACTTTCAAAGCATTTGCAATGCAATATCTTCTCCTATACAAGCCATGAAGTTATAGCATAAGTAGTGGCCATAAGAAAGTATGAAGGCTTGGTTTCATGAACTGAAATATCGTTACCCGTGCATATTATGGCCCATAGAATTCCAGATGTGGATGTTATGATTATTATTATGACGGGTATGATACGAACCAGGGAGAGAAGGATTATGACACGATGATCAACACACACAAACACACATACATAATATAATGTTACATTATTGCAACGCAACTACTCTACTTCTATACTATCATAAAATGTGCTGTTCATAAGTCATCCAGGGTATTTTTAAATTTTAACTTCTTAAGTGACTTAAAATATCTTAAAAAGACGGCAAAATACATAAACCTTGCGATAGACTAAGATAAGATTGCAATAAGCTGGAGTTGGTTACTTTGAATGTCAAAAATGAGACAGAGAGTACATATCTGCTTATGACTTTTACCTTTACCCATTGACCAAGATTGAACGCATGCACTTGCCATGTCAATAATTGTATTGAGTCTCCTAGAGGAAAATCAAACAAAGAAACTTTTTTCTTCTTCACTGCACCTATCAGTTATCCAAGCTTAGGAAACTCAGACAGCGCATCCTTCATCCAAAGAAGAATATATGAATAAAATCTAAGACCAAACTTATGAATGCTATGAGAGAGAATGTTTTTGAGATAAGGATGTATATACACAAAGTGAAATAAAAAGAATAGAGGCTACCTGTTGAAAATATCAAAATGCTTGAGAAAGAATAAAAGTGCAAAGGGAAAGGGCGAAAGTATCTGAATCCGAAAAGGCATTTCCCCTCTGAGGGTTGGCCACTATGGATTGGATAGTAAAAGATAATAAAAGAAAATATAAAGAGAGGAAGTGCGATTGGCCAAAGGGACTGGGGTTGCCCCACCTCCAAGTTTTTGGGAAAGATCAACCCTCCTCCATACAGGATTTTGTTAACTCTCATCTCCTCACCGATCCGAAAACCGGGACAGATATGGTGATCTTATAAAGGGCAAAATGCTTCAAAATTGAATTAGAGGCGAACGTTTTCACAGCAAAATTCGGTTATCTCTTCATCCTTGCTTCCTCCAACGAAAAACACACACACACGCTTAGAGAAAGCGACACACACAATTTTACTTACTTACTTATATATAATCTTGTTCCGGTTTTACTTGCTCCGGCAGCAACATAATACTTTAAAAATCACAAACCAAGGCCTCGGAAATATAATTAAGTTGCTGCAGCTTTAATGAAATTTACCCAATTTTGAATTTTCTTTTGGGTTAACAAGAACCTAACCAGTCTTTCTTTCGCCTATTCGGTACACAAGGAGATTATTAACTTAAGGAAGAAGAAACGAGCCATTTTTTTCATCTTTAATAATATCACGCTAAATTAAAACGTGCTCAGTTTCAATATTTATAGCCGAACAACTTTCTTCTTTGGTAAATGCTAAGTGCTTTGTGCCAGTTTGATTTGATATACTAGATTGTATGTCTTGATGAGAAATATTGTGTTAAATCTTTGTTTGTTCTGTCTCATTTTTGTGATTCCTGCAACAAACTTCCGTCTCAGCTTTCTCATCTAATTATCCCAGACCAGTGAATTACATTACGAGTATTTACAGGTATTTACAAAAGTGCAATGAGATATTTGACAAAGTGAAGTAAATCGCAATTCAATTAACCTGATTAATTAAGTGGGTTTTTTCTCTCAGCATCGACATCATATTCAACGTTCTATACATCAGAAACCGAAGATATTAAACTTTTACTGCTTGGCTTGTGACAATTAGATTACGCTGTTTTTGTTTCCGTGTGTTAAATCGAGCTGGTTTAAAATGGACTACAGTAGTTATATAAATCATCATCATCAGACAAGCTCGTTTGATCCGCAATCATGTGGACTAGCGGGTTCGCTTGGGGTTGGGGTCACAGGTTCAATGGACACTGCTGCAGCTGCTGCAGGCGCTGCTGCACTATCTAACATGGCATGTTCTTATGCCGACCTCTCTGCTTGCGCTCAGGTTCATTACGTTTTATCATTACTTTAAAGGGAAAAAGACTTTCTCTCATTTCCCTTCTTCAAATTGCGTTGTCTCACTTTCACCCGATTTGGAGATGGAAACTATTTATTTCTCTATTTTAACATTTAATTGAGCTGAATGCTTAAAACAAGTATTTTTTTTTCTAATTAAATGTATATGAAATAGATAGCTGTAAATACTATATAAATATAAATTAGTTTATAATACTTTAGAGGTTATTTCCAATGAGAGTTTTTAATGTTGAAAATGACGTCACTATAATTTATTACTACAGGAAATTCCGAATGTAAGATTGATTTACTATATACTTTCCTTCACCTTTACGTCTAGACATATTATTTTTCATTATGATCACTAACAAAACAAAGTATTCTTGGCGGAGTTGTCGTTTTGATTTTCAGTTCTTTGGAAATCATATATAAAGTTTTACCTTTTATATCCATGAGAAACGGAAGGTTTATTAGCAGAAGTGTAGTGTAAGTAGCAAGAGCGAAATAGAGAGTGTCTTTGGACGGAGACAAACCCTGTGAGATTCGAATTATCCTAGAAAAGCAATCACGTAGATTATTTTAATTAGGAGCAGGAAAGTTTACTGCATTAAAGTGTCCAGAGGATTTATATCGTTTTCGAATAAAAAAGTTAACGTTTTTTCAACATTTTAAAATTTAAAGTTGACACTTTGGTATTTAAAAGTTTTCATTAACTTTTAATTAACCATTATTTATTATTCAAAATGTTATAGGTTGGAGGCTACAGATACTCTCATGCAAATGTGAGGGGATACCATGGGACCGGAATGGGTCCCGGTGGACAGTGTAATGTCATGCGACATGACCAACAAAGGCACCATCCTGCCTCAACGTTCCCGGCCATGAATTTGCAAGGTACAATGCTAATTGAAAATACTAATTTATTCTTCTGTACATTCGTCCATACACTTTCTTCTATTCATGTTCCTTTTATGATTTTTTAAGTATGCAATACTACAATTACTGACAATATTTTAAAGTTTCCAAGTATAAATCCTAAATTGTAATTAAGTAGTTTTATTTACCAAAATTATTTTTCAGGTATGATTCAAACTGTTTCAAATTTTATCATACTGCAGGAGTCATTACTGTACAAAAAATGTTAATTCATTTACGTTTGAATGAGTAAAAAGTTTATAAAAATGCTATTCTCTTAAAATTACATATGATCACATATAAAAAGCTCGTGCATCGAATTGTTCTGCAACTTTATTTCAAAATACATCTCTTATCCTTAATTTCATTTTAAGTTATTCAGACATAGAGGGCAAAAGACAATTCGATATAAATTAAGTATTAATTCTCAGTTTAACCTCAGTAACCTGAATACGTGCAGGACTCAGTAAACTAGGTACAGGTAGGATTCTCGTAATCCTAGGATGAAAACATTATGAGAGTATAATCATTTTAGGTATTCCTTATGTCTCGTTGGCTAATGTAGATGTGCAAGTCTTAAATAGATAATCTAGGCATATCTTGGTTCGACTGTATTCACTTCTGAGGAAATTTAGCCAGCGTCCCATGCCAATTTTTTATTAGAAAAGCCATAAACTAAAACGCTGGTAAATAGAATAGTGGAAAAGATCAGTAAACTATAAGTTGGTAGGTGGGCTGAGATGAGAAATGGTAATTTGACATTGTTGGAAAGGGTTCTTCCTCCAAAGTTGTAAAATGTTTTGAATGTGAATAATGGTAATAGAAAGAAGAAAGTTGACAAATGAGGGTGAGTAGAAGGACAAGAAAAGTAGCAGACTGTTTCAAAGACATTTCTCTGTCCACCAAACCTCGAAAATACATTTCTCATCTCTGTACTTTCCACAGTCGATTTCTTAGCAACAGAAGAGGGAAATAAATTCTCTATGGGGAGAAAGTACCACACGAACGACACTGCTACTTTCCCTTTCTCAATAATTCTCAACCGAAGATCAGTCTACCGTACTAAACAAATCCAGTTTACCAAGCCGTATCACCACGTTGCTTAACTGTATATATAGCCCTCTTCGGCCTCAATTTCCACACTTTCTCTTTTATCATACCATTCAAACTATACCACAGCAGGGTTCCATCTTACTTTAATTTACACTTTCTATCAGTTTTAAACTCCCTTTCAGTCGTTTGACGTGGAGCAAATGCTTAGCTTGATTTTTTAAAATGGTACATGCACATTTATATGAATTAGGTTTATGAATTCTAAATTTTACTAATAAGCATATTATGTGCAGTTGCTTAAATATTCGAAACTACAATTGGGTTTTCGAGAGCAATTTTACGATTGCAATAAGAGTACTAAAATTGTTCGAAACTTTGAAATTGAAAAGATAGAATTGCTTATTAATTAAGAATTTTTGATGAATTACAGCTGCAAGTTTGAGTTACAAGATGTATGGTGGGGATGCATCTGCTGTGCTCACAGAAAAGAGAAAACAAAGAAGAATCCGAACCACTTTTACCTCTGCCCAACTCAAAGAGCTAGAAAGAGCATTTCAAGTAAGTTTCAAAATTGTTTTTGAATTTAAACATCTACTTAATATACGATTGAATATAGTTTTGGTATATTAACAAAAAATGAACATGCAGTATTATACACTTTATAATTTTCATTTTAATTGTATCTCAACATCAGTGTATTTGTATTTATAGGAAACTCATTATCCTGACATATACACTCGCGAGGAAATTGCGATGAAAATTGATCTCACCGAAGCTCGTGTCCAGGTTAGTATTTGCAATTTTTCCGTATTATGATTGACATACTTATTCCCGTTTGAAATCGTAATTGAAAAATTCTCCAATAACTGAAACAATCTCATTCTATAGTGACTCGCGTTTCTTTGTTTTTTAAGTGCATGAAATCAAATCGTGAAAAAGTATAATTTACAAATTCTCTAGTCTGCTGCATGCTTTAGTTATAAAACTACTCGAGAATTTATGCATAGTAAGTACATGTACAACTAAACATGCACTATGTACGAAAGATAGAAGGGTACTTTCCACTGTCAAAATTCTCGTCACACCATTCCTAATTAGTTCTGTGTCGTGTGTCATCCAATGTTTCTCTTTCAGTATTTATTGTTGTAAATTATTTCGCAGTAGTTTTAGCACCCTGGATTATCCATATCAGATTCTCGTGACTATGCGGATCTCCGGAGTAGATTTAGGCTGTCAAATTCATGAATTACCTTCGGGCACCTTACGCAGGGTTATTGTTACTTGAGAGATGAGCACGTGCCCACTCGAGCAGGGGATTGGCCGTGTAATCATCCTATTTTGGGTTTCCGTTCTGGCTTTCATTCATTGACAAGACTACAAAATAGATACATGAGATTAATTTTTCATGCCGTGTATCCCAAGTACTTTCTTTTCTTGAATAGATTCTTTACGATTACGATCAAGGAAATTACCCAAAGGGTAGAAAATGCTCAGGCAAATGATGTGAGAAGATTACTGGGAAAACCTGACTGATTTTGAGACGAGTTACTTTTGCTTCTGTTATCAGTGAAAGAGACTTTTGAGGCGATTAGCTTCAGATGGGGTAGAGGATAGATTGGGAAAGGCTGGAATGCAAATGGACTAAAATGAGAGAGACAAAGATACATAGATATGACCCTTGCATTGGAGAATGAGGTACTTAACATAATAAGTTGTGCACTGTTTCCTACTTTTCCTATTATCCAAAGAAATATATTGGGATGAGATTCGAAATAAATATTGGATGTAAATGTGTATATGTGCATCTGATAGGGCATTAGTAGTACACATTATAAAATATCGTAGTCCTTGTGTTGGTTACGTTCAAGAAGGCTAGGTTGGCATGACTTTGGCTGCTGACGAGGATATAGAAAAGCATCAGTAAGCGATTAAATTGTTGCCAGTAAAAATGGCACCAGAGATGTTGTGAAGGGCACTTAAGAAAATTAGATATCACTTGTACCAATGCCAGCTTCTAATTCAGAGCCACCCAATTGCCCGGGTTTTGTTTCTCTCTCTTGCCTTCCCACCGATCCGACTTTTCCCATCCCATTTTCATTTAACTATTACTTCTTACCCGAAGAAAACGATACGCGATACGAGTGTAATAATAATAATAATCATCATCATAATAATATTCTTATATAGTGTATAACATCTCTTTTTTGCTTTAATCTCAGCACATAGTCCATTACCTATTATAAGCTAACCCTTAGTTAGGATTTGGAATCAACATCTTTCTCTCGAAATTGGCACTCCCTAATGGAATTCAATCATCTCTATTATCTTCCGATGACATTAAATTACTATTGTTACATTTCCTCCTCCTTTTCCACATCAATGTAATCAATTTAATTAGCAAATTCCAAATCAATTTTCTATTACTTAAAGATAATATGCTATCCTATTTTCTTGACATGGTTTACATTTTCCTTCATTTTTTCAATTGCAACTTTTGATATTGAGAGAATTTAGGATTTAAAAATTAACAAATAGGAATTGAAAAAATTATTATTGTATTTTTATTTCACTTAAACGATTTTGAATGAAACTCAAGGGAAGTCAAATCTTCCCTGAGATAAATTAAATATTAATGATACCATTTGTTATGTCACAACTAATCTTCTTTTTTACAGTGTTAATGTTTGCCTACCCTTGGTTTTTTATATAAAATGTATTTTTGTGTCACGAAACGATGCGACAGTTCCAGTCGGTTGACTTTAATTTACAAATGTAACAGTTTGATGAGGACATGGAGAGTGATAAATTATAAGTTTAAATAGCAAGTCAAAGTGGAGAAAGATAACCGTAGCATATAAAAGCACCTTATGTATGTTATGTTTGTGCAGCTCATTAGTTCAAACAACTGGCATTTCTAAGTGAAAAATTAAAAAGCAAACAGTAGTTGTTTCTGTATGTATATTCAACTGAGATTGTTATAGTGAGTGAGTAGTGACTGTGAAAGGTACCGAGGCAGAATGAGAGAATGACCCAATGAGCCAGAACTGAAGGAAAGCTCCGTCCGCCCTGAATGGATTTTCGGGGAGAGCATTCTGACTGAATGGATTCATGGCATACTGACAATTCTTGATCTCTCACTACCCGCAATACCATGTATGAGCCAGGGATGATGATCAGAACCGTTTTATCATCCCTTGTACTAACATCAACTATCAACTATTATCACGAGTTCTTAGTTAGGGATGAAAGTAAAATATATTTTCATATTGTCATTTGGTGCAAACGGTATGTATAGTAGTAGTAGCTATTATATATGCTTATTCAATAGAGTGAATGTGGACATGTGGCCATAGAGGATAACCAAGGAAATGTACTAATAATAAAGATATCAACAATGGATGGATATGTATCTGATGATGAACATAATTTGGAAGGGTGGCATGGCAAGAGAGAAAGATGCTTGAAAGAGCATTACAACTCGCATAGATCATGTTCTATCTTTTTGCCAACACAATTGAGAGTGAGTAGTGAACACACAGTGGAACAACATGGGCACATTTATTTATACGATGACTTAATTCAATTTCCATGACTCGTATAAATTTTTGGTTCGATGCCATTGCCACTGAGTTGAATTGAGTCAACCTCATATGGCTAACCATCTTTATTTATCCATGTGTACTTTTATTAAGCTATAGAGTGTCAATACAAATCACATTGTTAGATATTATATTTATCCTTTTCTGACTCCCACTTCAGGCCGTTTGGTATTTTAGAGACTCCCAACATCGAAGGGGTGATAAGCATTTAAGTACTCAAATGATTAAGACCTTTCCTTCGCACATGGCATTGTTTTCTCTACAAACAGTTTCTAATCCTTTTTGCCTTTTCTTTCAAGTTTTTATCGCCCATTCGGTGATCAAGTCGATAAGGCTCTGTTAAATTGTAAAAGTTGAAGATGCTTAGATATTTTAGATGGCCCATGATGTCACCCTTTCTCTTTTACAGGTCACTTATCTTTAGACACTTGGTTTATCTTTCAAAAATAATTTAAGCTATTAAAAGGAAGGTTCTTCATGGTGAATGAATACACATTGTAAGGTTATGGTTAATGATTCCGTGATTCCCGTTGAAAAAATAGGATTATTAGAATGGCAAGGAATGAAAAGGGGAATTTAGCCGAGTCAACAATGACAGGTGGCTCGGTTAAAGATGTGACATATTCCTGTACAGGCAGTTAACATTTATAACATTATAACTATGAAGTAAATCAATTTCTCATTCGTTCTATGAAGTAAAAAGCAGAATAATAAACTGGGGATACAGTTAACGTGAATAATAAGCCTTTTGCTAAAAGCTTAAATGACTCGTTGGTGGGGTCATTGAAGATTATGTCAATTTAGAGTAAACACGTCGTATTTCATTAAACTCATCGTTCTAAAGCTACGTTTTATCAAGTGATTATTCACTGCTCATCCATGTTAATTTATAAGACTTTTATTGAGAGTTTAAAATGCTCTTTGTTAAGTCACTTAATATATTTGTACATTATGCATAAATAAATAGGACTGTAAATAGGGAATAATTTTGACAAATAAATTTCACAATTATACTTAATTTTTGACTGTTTTACTAGGTATGGTTTCAAAATCGACGTGCCAAGTTCCGAAAGCAAGAAAGATTGTCACAACAAAAGCAAGGCTCAGGGAGTAACTCAAATGGATCAAATTCGTCTGGACAAGGAAGCGGAAGTAACAGCAATAATTCAGGGAATGGGAATACTAATGGGGAAAATAGTGTCAACTCTCCAAGTATCAAATCACAAGAACTCAATGGAAAATCAGCCAAAGAGAATTCTAAACACTTGGATTCTTCAGGTAATTTTTTATTAGCTATACACACATCAATTAAATTCATTTGTTTTGTCAATAATTTCATTTCTTAGGAAAATCTCAGAGTTCAATTCAATTGTTTGACTTTCAGGAACAAATACAATTAATAATGTTCAGATAGTCACTGATGAAACAACCTTATATAATAAGAATAACTTTAGTTTTCCCCAACTACATATAAAATACAAAGCATTCAGTAGTTTAAACCGTTTAAATGAGATTACATGGGGTACGCATCATGATTAATGTTTTTAAGTGGAGTTTGTGCTTATGAAATTCGTGTACAAAGTTTTATACTTGAGAATAGGTCGGAGATAATGAGAAAAGTATAGAAGAGCCAAAAATAATGTACCCACGATGATGATGATGATAAGATAGTGCTTGCAGTTTACTTGCATTTATTTGTTGTTGTACTTTTGGAAGTTCGAAGGAACCTCAGGGGGGAAAGCTTTGGGTAGACTGGGTTGAGGTACCTTTTAACTTCTTCATCTATGTAGAAGAGCGAAATAAAGCTAACTAACTCTACTACAACTCTGTCTCTCTTCTATGTAGCCTTGGTCTTGGGTGAATTCACTTTCAGATGAAGTTTGGAGTTACTGATAAGTGTGACTCTTCTGGTCTGTATAGATTTTCACTTCCACCCAGGCCTTTTTCTTCCTCAGAGAAAGGATGAGTTTGGTCCTTCTTTGGGTTGGGCATCATGTGGCATGGAGCGGTTACTTGACATTAAGTGAGACAAATGGTTGAAGCAATATGAGCCGCAATTTCCTAGATTAAACCATCACAAGCGACGCTAGGCATCGTCCTTTTATCCTTGTGTTTCTCTAGTTCCTCTTGCACCCAAACATTCTATACTTATAACATCCGTCCTAACAATTTCCACCCATTTCAATAGTCTTACTACGTAATACTTTCTCTCTCTCTACTTACTCTATGTAATACCACCATCACGACTGACTTCGAGCACTTTTGGCTCTTGACTTGAGACGGTGGCGTTTGATTATATCTAAGTTTACTTTTACTTTACTTTCCTATCCGATTTCTAAGTTAAGAGTTGGAAGATCGGGAAGGAAAGAGTAAAAAATCAGACTTAGTAAGTAACAACCCAAATCCTTCCTCTTATACAAATTTTAATCTTCCTTCCCTTTCTAACTTCTTTAGAATAATCACAGACGACCCAATCCCCTCCTTCTTTGGTCCATCTGGCTTTTGGTCACAGTGCCTCTTCTCATTTAATCTTACATGAATTACAATAATTGATCTTATTCTTTCGGTTCATCGCTTTCTTCTGCCATGCCACTTTTAGCGCCCACTTTTAGTGATATAGTCAAGTCATAAGATACTTTGAAGATATCATGCGGCTACTTAAGGGTTGGATAATTAACTCATAAAAATAATTATTTATTGACGAATGCATTACTTCATACTTACACATTTTCTTTTTCTTTGTAATGATTTTTACCAACCATTAATATTTAAGTAACATATAAAAATTATATGAAGTATAAATATAGGTAGTTCATAAATAAAAAAAAAGCTTTCACAGAATAAAAGGCAGGAAGGAAGTATATATAGACTGTAGTAAAAATGGAATAGTATATGGAACCCTTTAGTTGAAAAATGAAGTGTAAATGGTGTGAATATAAATTTAATCTTGTGTATGTTGTTTGTATTTGCAGTGAGCAAGTTGCACCATTGCAGCAGTGGTTCTTCACCCCAAAGAAATCAGTCACCGTGCAAGTCTCCTTCCACACATGCTTTCACTCCGCTCATGTTGACTCCAAATCCGTCGCCCATTGCTTCTAGTTATGGAGCAAAATCACTTTTCTGAGATCATCTTTTGTGATCTTTCTCATCCAAATATTCAATTATTTAAGAATTCTCTTTTGGCCATAAAATTTATATTTTAAAGCTCTATCCTCATCTTACTTTCGTACATTATATACTATAATAATATATTATACTGAAATATGATATTATATTATTAATTAGTTAGTATTTTACACCAATTCTTGGTATGCGAATAATACTCGTATTCACTAATTGAGTTTTACAACTTCTCACGAGACAAAAAAGCAAATTGCGAATTACCAATTCCACCCTGAACAAAATTGAGTGCGAAATGTATAAATATTATTGAAAATTGTATTGGGCTTGGTTTATGCACAAAATTTCAATTTAACAGTTAAAACCGTTGACTCAATCTCACTCATCTCAACTAAAAAAGAGCAACTCTCTCTCAATTCCATTTTTTGATGTAACAACGGTATATTTCCTACAAATTCAAAACAAATTTAAATATTCTATGTAATGTTAAGCTTGCAAAATTCCATCAGCGATTTGAGGAATACGTAATAAAAACTAAAGTACATTATGATCGTTATCGTACACTTATACTCGTGTGGATGTGTGTACGACACCATTTCATATTTATGCTTCTGTACAATTATAAATATATGTCAGAAGAAGATCAGCAATTGCTGTAATATTATATAAATATAGTAAAGTAGATACGCATGGTACTCAAAATATTTTCCTGTTCATCTTATAACTAAAAACGCAGAACGGAGATTGACGTTAATTTATTTAAAGACGTCAATTAATACCACAGCCCAGTCACCCACCAGTTTCACTTTAGTTGTTTCTGGAAGAAATAATACTACGTAAGCGTATCCATCTGTCAAGACACTCTTTATATTGCAGCGTTATTAAATATCAGATTACCATTCAGTATTTAATGAATAACTTCGATGCAACAAGGGATGTTGTGTATAAAAATTTCAAATACAGTTTTGCCCTACATATAATATGATGACTGATGAAATGAAATGAATTAAATAAACTGGAAGTTCTTCCTAAATAAAGGAGTGGATTTTTTTTTGCATTTATTTCACTTTAAATTGCTGAATTAAACAAACTAATTTTATCATGTTTATGCGTGTCATTCTAAAATCTATTCAATAACTCAGGATCTTTTAAAGCAGAATCATGAGCTTTGAGCTTTCTTAATAGAACAAAGAGAGTCAAGATTTCCATTCTCCTGCTTCTACCTGGTGGATGATCAAATAACACCTGGATTTCTAAACCACTTGCCTTTCACTAGAGAGAAGTGTAAGTTCTAAATGTTATTTGGTAACCAATTCTGTACTAAGACAGTTTCAAACGAGGATTACGTTCAGTTAATACTTAACTCCGTTCGATCGAATCAATGAACTACTATTAAAACTCAAAAGTATAAAATATTTCTCAGTTCCATGACTACCCGACTTTAAACATTTCATTTTTTCCATAATCATCATAATGCTATTGATGCATGAAAATTCGCGATAAACAAGTTTATCTACGTACACAAATGAACAGAGAATAGCTAACTTATTCATAGAAAATTCTGTTCAGACAGAAATATTATCATATATCAAAATGCAAAAAGGTTGCTTACGTTGGTTGATGGTTGGTTTACTTAATCTCATAGGATTGCTTTTTTTCTTGAATGGATTTATTTGTGTACGAAAAAATTATTTTACATTTTTAAGATAAAAGAAGGTAATATCCTGAAATTTTTGTGAATTCATACAATTACTCTTGTACATCTAACCGGAACTCAAATGAATGAATGACCCGATGTATTAATAAAATATAATATGAATAACAGACACAACAAAGTCTATTTGTCCAAAAAATGAATGCATTTGACTTTTGACATCAAAGCCAGCTAACTGTTTAGTTTGTTGCGAATATTTATTATGATATTGAGCAAACTTAAACATTAAAAAAGCTGAAAGATAACTTTTGAACTATTGACGAGTAGCTTACAATGTCACCTTTCTTTTTTTTCTCATTTTTGCTTCATAATGTTTTTTTTTCATCAAAATTGAACAAGATTAATTATTGCCATTTTCGCTTATCGCTGACTGGCTGAAATTCCATGTGGGTTTCAATAATTAAAAGTTGTTCAGGAAAAATTGTTATAACGCCATTGCTGAATTAATTGAAAATATACGTACTAAATTAAATTTGTAGAGTTGCTTGATTCACTAGGTTAGAGTTGCTTCAAAGCTAAAATACGAGCTATCAATCGCTTAAAAATATACACTAAGCAATGGCAGCTTGACGCTGAGTTTGGTAACTCCGTAAATTATAATCTTGTTGATTTTTAAAACTTTTAGTTTAGGTTGTTAATTTATATTGGCTTGATTTGTTTGTTATATGTACTTTTGTTAAGGTTCTTATCGCCAATAAATTTGAATTTTCAAAGCAAGCATTCTTGCAATTTATACATTCATTTTTTTATGAACTTTTGATTTGCTTTGTTTTTTATTGATTCAAGTTTTAAAAGATGCTACGAAGAATATTGACTCCGTCAAAAATTGCTGAGATGAGCCTTATTCCACGAGTATATATTCAACCGAAGGGCCAGTACTCTACACAGTCGCCAAAAATTCTTATATATTAAAACAACCTCTTCAAAAAGAAAATATTTTTTGAGGATGGGGAAAATTCAACTCGCCCTTCTGGGGCTTTGTTTCTTCAGCTCTACACTAGCTTTTGACATGGGTAACCTAATACCTACACCTCCTCCCACAAATGAAGCGGAGAACTTGGCCGAACGAAGTCTTTTGAATCGAATCATGCGTAATAATTTATTTTCATTCATTCATTTAATTTTAGAAGAAAAGTGATTTTATTTATAAAAGTTTTTTATAGAATATTATCATAATTTCTGTTGTAACTTTTAACGAACAGTTCCTTGGAAATGGGATCTGATCAAAGATTTCACTACCGCAAGCTCAGGCGAATCTGTCAGTACCAATCCAGACGACATTGGTTTTTACTTATACCCCAATCCATCGTAAGTTGTGCAACCTTTTCATCCTACAATATGCAATACCAACATAGATAATTGTCATTCCTGTAATTTTAGAAATACAGATGACTTTGACACCCTGGACTTCAATCGTGGTTCTTCCCTTGTAAACGCTCGCTGGATTCCTGATGCTCCTTTTAAAATTTTGATGCATGGGTTCACCCAGTCACAGAACTCCTCAATGCCTGCTATGGTTAAAAACGGTAACTGTCATAGTCATTTAATTTTTCATACCCTTAACAATTAATTGCAGTGCAATAATTACTCATGATGATGTGTTTAGCCTATTTGGAAAGGATGGGATTGGGAAAGGACAAATACAATATCATTTGCGTCGACTGGGGACGATTAGCATATGCCCTATCAAGTACCCTCGTACCAATTTACACCGCTGCAGTGAGAAACGTAGAACGAGCTGGAGTACGAGTGGGTGATCTTGTCGTCAAGCTGAATGAACTAGGAATTATTAAGGACTTGGACGAAGTTCACCTTATAGGCTTTTCTTTAGGAGCTCATGTAGCTGGTTTCGCTGGGGATCGAGTGCGAAAATACGCACCTAAGCCTGTCGGAAGAATAACTGGTAAGATTTTAATGACATATTCCAAAATCTCGATTTTGGTGATAAAACACCAAAGTTATATACGACCCTCCGGTAATTAATTCAGGGTACTTTGTTTCCAATATGCTTATACACTTATAAAAATATATGCGAGAAAACCATTTGATTTTGCAGGATTGGATCCAGCTGGTCCTTTGTTCTACGCTAAGATCCCAGGTTTCACAAGTAGAGATTTGCAGAGTACTGACGCTAGGACAGTTGATGTAATCCACACAAGTTGGGGCTCCTATGGTATCGCAAGGGATATTGGGCAGGTAGGTAATACTAAAATTCAATTGAAAATTAAATGTAATCGAAATTTGAATGAAAAATGAATTTGATTTAAAATTACAGGCGGACTTCCATCCTAACTTTGGTGTGTTACCAATGCAAACTCAACCTCAGTGTCTAAACTTGATCAACTCGCAAAAACCCCTCCGTAAGTCAAACTTATCTTTGTTTTTTTACCATTGAACTAGCATTCATTCAAATAGGTACAACTTTAACTAGATAATTGAAACTTATCTAAACACCATTTTTATTGTAGAGGTTTGTTCCCACAACATGGCTCCAGTGTTCTTTTCAATGTCCATTCTCACCGAAATGACCGGATGTCAATGCTTCGGCCAATTGGACTACCAAGGAATGTGCGGAAAACTTCGCAAAACTGAAGGCATTTTTGGAGAAGGATGGATTCCGTCGTAAGTTTTTCCTTACCATTAGCAACTGCTAGTTAAAGGAATTAAATATTAACTGCTGATTTAAATACCTTTTTAATTTAGACAAACTGGACTCTATTACTTGGACATCCCAAGGCGACTTCTACGTGAACCTGCTCCACCATCAGACCATTACAGTAAAAAATCTCACAGGCCATATCGTCATGATTCAAATGAAAATAATATCAGGCGTAGACGCAGATATTAATTCTAATCCGAGAGATTACCTAATTCGAATTAATTATAAAAACTGGCGAAAATGTCCTATCCTAAATTTATTTATGAACTATATTGCCATACATCCGTAGATTGATTTGTTAATAAATTGACCTGATTATTATTAAATTGAATAATATTTTTTAACATTTTACTTTATTGTCATGCAATAAATTGTTTATTTACTTGGGTTAAAATAAACACCAAAAATGCTTCAAAAACATAGCACTTTTAAATAATTAACTACTATTTAAATAAACTTAATAAAACTGTATGAAAACTATGGAATAGTTAGGAAGAAAAAAATTGAACATGTTTTTGTAATTCTAAATGTTTCAAATGTCTCTCATTTTTGCTAAAAAAAATAGACACATTCAAACAAAATCAGTATGAAAACGAAAATGAAGCTTCGAAACATTTATTATCTTTAACCTCATGTTAATCCTTCGTCTACCTGAACGATCTATTTTCTGCTGCGTTTAATCAAGGCAGACGAAAAAATTTGAAATCAATGCTTGCATACATTTAACAATGAGAATATCAACATTTGGGTTTCAGCATTTCAACTTTGAGAATGATTTTTTAGAATTCACATTTCAAGGAAAGATTGTTTGCATTTTAAAATTTCGGTAATTTATACATATGTGCTTAATATGTATAAATTATAAATATAATGTACAAAATGTAAACGTGTTACTGTAACCTCTCCACATAAGAAGATGAATTTCTACATGATTATTTGTTGAATTATCTACTCATGTATGACTTTTACTACTTATAAAACTAATTAATGTGTCAGTATGCTTTATAAATTTATCCAGATAGAATTTAATTGTTTAATAGAAACAAATGAGCGTTAGCATTTCAATAATCAATAACTATTTGCTTTCGATTTTTACCTCAAACTTTTGATTATATAATATTTGAATATTTCACATCATACTCATTTTAGTCCTTTTCATAATGTCTGCGAACTCATTACAGTCTAAAAGCTTTCTCTGGAGCAAGACTAATAGACATACTATTGCAATGCGAACAGAAGTTTCCACCGGGCGATTGATCAATATACAAGTCGAATCCCTTTTTGTGCACATCTGTACTACCTAATTATGCAACCACAAAGGATTCTTTCCAAGTTTTACTAAGCCAAGAATTTTTCCTGGAAGCAATAAAATGTATACACCGTCAACATCCAGATGTTACGATAAAATTGGATTAAACTCATTTATTTTCCTCTCCCTTCTGGTCCTTACCTACCTGGTTGGTAAGAAAAACGGAATACATTAAAAAAAATTATAAGCCTTTCTAAAGGTATCCAGTGTAGTGCGTGGAGAAAGAGTTGTGTTCTTTGGATCACGGAAGACAGAGTAGACAGGTGTTACTCGGGCAGCAGGTTAAAAGTCGACCTTGACAATGATCAGCCCTACTCCCCTGGTTTTCAAGAACAGGAAGCAACCCTGAGTTTTATTACAAACATCTTCCAGATAGGTATGGCTACCACTCGCATGCTGGAATCAACTATCATCATGATATCTCAACAAAAAAAGCCACAAGGTAATAATATTATTCAAATAAGGCAGTTGTTCAAAGTCTACCTTCATTTTTTTCAATCTGAATTAAGTCATACTTGACCCTGCACTTCAACTTCGTCACTCCCGCAGCTAATGTAATTTCCATAAAAATGCTCTTTTCAAACTTGGCCAGATGTATCACAAATAATTATATTTATTACGTGCGTCTTGTTGTGAAAAAGTTGAAAGAGTTGCCTTCCTTAGGTGGACGTATTCTTCGCATCATACAAAAGGAATGAAGATTTTAATCATCTCAGTAAATGTCGGTAAATGGTTTTTACACATAAAATGTGTTATTCTGGGACTGGATGGAGAAAAAAGAACCATACCGTGAAATCCGTCTAAAATCATATTATGGCTCATATTTTGTCCCAATATTATTATTATGATTAATTATGAATTCAGATTAATCTATAGAAACGATCGAATGGCGATAAAGAATAAAGTATTCATTTTAAAAAGCGAAACGACACAAATCGTTACACTGCTTCTTAGGAAAACAGTTTTATTATAAGAATAAAGAATAAAATGGAAGATCATTTGTCACTTTATCTTGAAATAAAATCCAAAGCTATTGGATAGTGATAATAATAATTGAGGACACACTGGGCGATTGTGGGAGTTTTTGTCTGCTTTTATCAATTCAGGTTTAAGGATATGGAAAAAGACCTTTGACTTATCTTTAATTGCCCTAGACTTACCACACGTTACTGTTACATTTTTCCATGTATGCTAATAGGCTTTGCTTTAATTTGTTTTGCATAAGTTTTGAAATTTCCGATGAATAAAATGCCAATAAAATAAGTAAGTTCAAAGAAGAAATTATTTCTCAACTGCGTACAAGCTTTATTTTAACTCTTAGAATTACACCTAACATAATTTATACAATAACGATAACAAAACATACAGATCAAACAGTTCATATGATCTATGAATAATAATGATTGTATATTAGATATATAGAGAAATTATTCTCGAGAGAATTAAGGACGTTCTTATCGTAATTAGAACCTCATTTACTGTGTGCTTTTTCTTTCTTGGAGTTCTGTAATAATGTGGTCTTACAATTATTTTAACTGCACTTTGAAAAACTATAAAAACAACATTAACACAATAAAATCTAAGGGAGAGAAAAGTATAAATTTTAACTCCATGATTTCATTCATTCATTCACTCAACCTTTAATGATATAATATTTGTACGCTCTATAAATCACATATTCCATCCGTTTAAGTCATATCCTTACGTATCCAAGAATATAAATATGATGAAATTTAATTATCGTAATATATACAGGATCATCAGCTATATAACAACTAAATAACAAATGAAAATCAGAACTTCTTACAATTTAAGACATCGATTGTAATCATCGTAATGTTTTTTTAAGTGTTTTTTGACTTTGACACAGACAGTGAGTCAAAAACTTCAGAAGCCGATTAAACATGAAATTTCGATTATCTTAGTTTGATACAGTTGGGTTGGGTGTCTATTTTATGTGTTCGTGGATTTGTAAAAGTGAACATGATTGTAACAGTCTCTCGTCCGATTGCCTTAGCTATTATAACTAACATCAAAACATAAAAAAGTTGTATGATTTAGGATTAATATTATGTAGTTATAATGTACGGCTGGAGATTGATTTCGCAAAAACCATATCCCAATACAAAATAGCGTATAGTCTTCATAAACATCAGTGTAGTTACATTAGGAAGACACAGATTTTAGTTTTGGAACGTTTTATTTCGTCCTTGACACTTAAAGAGCACCTCGGTTTCTATTTCTAAGATTAATTTGTAGATTTTTTTTAGATCATAGACAATTCACTAGATAGGAGGGATGTAGTTATAACGGGTCTCCAACTTTGATGATACTTTAAAATTCTTATGCGTATCTAAAACAACTATTCAAAAAAACTCTGTTGAATTGGAACTTTACTCATTGATTTTTATTTGATTGTCGCTGATTCTGGGATGATTACTTCACCAAAATAGAGTGTACAAAAGGTTTCAGTAGGAAATATAGTTAAGCTGGAGACGCGGTATTAGAAAATGATTTAGGTTAGGATAATGTCTAACATAATATTAGCTATATTATAATAAAAGCAGCAATATGTAGCTGGCGTTTCCTTCAACCACTTTCAAAATAGTGAAATTTCAAAGGCACTCCCAGTAATGCGATAAAAATACCTTCTGATACCCTACTGAATGAGATGATTGATATGTTCTTTCGTTGCGTTGGAATGAACATATAATAATATATTGTATAATATATATAAATAGTAATACCTGTGATCAACATGGTTCTACTCTTAAGAACTAAACTACAACTACTTTCGGAATGTTATGGTAATAATCTAAATATAGTACTTAAATTAAATTAAAATACAAGGCCCCTCCACTATTTCCCATGAAAAACTAAGAACAGTTAAGTGCTGTAGTTTATTTTAAATTTGTACGCTATAAGTATTCAAATTTATACCCCGTAATACTTGCGATGCGATTCAGATTCTTAAGTGATTTAAAAGAATTTCAATCTACGTTTGAAATTTAAACTTTTGTCCTATTTTGTTGTGATCTAGTTGGTACGTAGTGTGATATTATAATTCATGATGTACCAGTCACCGGTTAGGTCACAAAGTTTCTTTATTTTTTTTCTTTGTTATTAACATTACGATTGCCATAAATTTCATGCGTTCTAACTAGATATTGCTCTAACTGCTCTTGAACCTTGATGTACTTATATAATTTGCTTGACTCCTTTTCTCTCTTCTGTCTTGATTCATTAAAATGTTCACACTTGAAAGTTTCTTGAATTGTTTGAGATTTTCTTTTTGTCACTGGGAAGCTTACAACTACATTTACTTGTCACGCAGTGATTAGTATGTGAGAGACAACGAATACATTTATATCAAATGTACAGGTAATAACTATTCAGACTAACACTCTTGATTGGTGTGGTGGTGATGCTTGATTTGGCTGGAAGACGACAACAATATACTTGATTAGACCTTTTAGACGATAAAGGGGAAATAATAGAGTCATAGATTAATGATCATGCCCGACAAAAATATTAAATTAATTATGACTCATGCTCATGATATAGGGGCATTATTGTCAAACGATTCGTTGCTTCATAACTTTTAAGACCGCACCTGTAATAGCATATTCGCAAAGGTGGAGTTGGTGAACTTGAAGTGTCTCTTGTCATAGAACTTAAGCAGGGCAGGACTGTATGGATGAAGATCCTTTAAATGAATATAATGAGCTTCTGGCTCTCCCGTTGTGTGTCCACATTCTTCACAAACGTAAACTTTTGTTCTTCGTTCCTTGTACGCGTATTGATGCTGTTGTCCATGTACTTTCAAACAGTGTGATTCCAAACTGCATCGTTGGGTGAATGATTTCTCACACATGTTGCATTTGTATGGTCTTACCCCTAAACACAATACAAATTCTCACATTAGCACTAGAACATCCTATTATTCCTATTTACATAATATGTACGAAAAAAAAATATATATGCAAACCTGTGTGAGTTCGTGTATGACGCTTAAGATCAAATGTATCGTTGAATCCTTTACCACAGAATGTGCATAGGTATCTTTTGACATCCGAATGACATTTTAAATGGCGGTTGAGGAGTCGCTGTAAATTGAAACCCTTTCCACAGATTCTACAGGCTAATTTTGAATTCCCATCAGATGGAATCGAAGGTCTTTCTCCTCCTGAGTCAGATGATGAATCACCACAAGCACTGTTTGACTTTTCGTCTGATTGAAGGCGTTCTGGAGATTGTGATGCAAGGGGATTTTTGATTCCATGTCCTCCATTGACAAATTCGAAGCCAACTTCATTCGAGATACCCAACTAAAATAAACCAAATTCTATTTCAGCAATAAACAGGAGTATTGTAAATCATTGATGATAAGTACAGGTCAAAAAACCAATGGTAAAGGGTAAGGTACTGAGGTACGATGAGGATTAATGGTAAGATGCTTGTAATGAACCATTCTATAGGAAAAGACAGGAAAAGAAGAAACCTTCAGATGCTAACCCGTTTACGCAGCATTAACATTCGAACTTGGGTGGACGGTTCGTTTATCAACTCATTGGCCGCAGATCCCGAGGAATTTCTTCGACCGGCATGTCCCCTTGAATCTGACTGGGTCACGGACTTGATACTAAACGAGGAAGTTGAACCAGGGGTCAAAGGAGTACTAGGAGGGGTGTCCATCGATATCGATCCATTTGTATAAGATGAAGGGGAAGGCAAGGATATTTGATAAGGTGAAGGAGTTCGAGGGGCTGGAAACCCAGCAATAGAAGTTACCATTTGTTGTGATGATGATGATGATGACCCATGTCCGATTAAAGATGAATTAGGTGAGGTAATGGGTGTGCTCATCAATGAGGGGCTAATTATCTGGTTGTCCAAACCACCAACAAATTCCTCAGAAAAGCCATACGCAGCGAGGTTAAAGAAATCAGTCGTTTGCTGCTGCATGTACTGCTGGCGACCTAAAATTATTAAAACTCTTTTTAAATTCAACCCACTCCATTTGCCCGTTTTACAGTTTACTTTTAAGTAATTCATTTGGAATTATTTATTCACTAATCTATCTCAATGATGATATAAGTCGGTTAGTTGACAGTCATCAAATTTAATGACATGTCTAAAATCAATTTTCGACAAATTATAAAGAAAGCGATTATGAGTTTCTGATTTCCATAAATCTTTCAATCCTCTTAAAGTCTAAAAAAACATTATCTAAAGTATAAAAAACCTTCGAGACATTTTTTTCATACCTTGCACACCACCGTCCAGCATAGGATTCGAATTACAGTTTCTCACAGTAAAAGTGGAACTGACGCTTATTCTATCATCATTTTCTTTGAGAACACAATGATCCGTGTTTTGATTGGAAGGGTCCAGTGAAGTCATTGAAGATAATAGTAATGGTGGATGGCTTGGTTGAGGCTCTTCTACTTCATGCACCGGCGGATCATGGGAATATAACTCTGACAAGTCCATCAACGAGTCATTACCCGTTAAACTTAGTAAAAGCGGGTCACCCACTAACTGCCCTCCTCCCGATCCACCCACACAAACATCAAGAAGTGTTTCATTTCGAGCATCAAATCTGGAGACAAAATTGTTACTCAAACCGCCTATCCCTCCCCCACTGCTCGTTCCAAAGTGTCCTCCCAAGCCAAGACTATGAACTGGAGGTAACGGGTCACTTGCCAGTTTATAACCACCTGGTCCTCCCATATTACCCGAAATATTGTTTCCATTCGGTAGATTTGAATTACTTGGTATATCATTATTATTATTGTTCCCCCCTGATGGTGGTACCCCATCAACCCCTTTATTGCCCCCGGATGACCCTCCAGAGGACATGCCCCCTCCAATTCTACCTCCTCGTGGTGGTCCTGTTCCTTCATAGTCACAAGGTTCTTCACTCGTACTCGTCCCTCTGTAAATTTTAAGTATGCAAGTTCTGTATTTCTAAAATCTTCTGGAGTAAAACAACTAATACGGTAAATCAAGTCCAAACTGTGTATACCCTTGACTGAAATCCAACGGTGCTTCTTGTTCCGGAGAATATTCTTGTTCCGGAGAATATTTGGGTTGTTTTGAAGCTGGATTTCGACAAATTACAGATGTTCTAATTGGAAGCCCATACGGAATGTCAAGTTTTAATCTCTTGGGATCTAAAGAAAACAAAGACACATAATAAGCATTCCATTTTCTACATCTTTAGTCATTACTATCAGCAGAAGCAAAATAAATAAAAAAGCAAATTTATTTTTTAAAGAATCTGAAATTTAAAATCCAAAAGTTCACTCTGTTTTTTTCAGCTTTAAACAAGCGTCATAGATGAAGCATTGCACGGACTGAAAAGGAAAACTTCTTTCGCAATGGTACCCGATTTGATACAGTTCTTTGCGAATTGTAATTGCGAGCTTACCAAGTAACTTCTAGGCTTCAAAGAAGCTAGTTTCAATCTGGTTCGTTGACCTTGTTGCGTTCAACTCCCATGATTTGTTCAATTCAAACCACTAGGAGCGAATAATATAACCACCGACGGATGGGAATGGGTTTCTGACTGATTTCGTAGGAAAGAATATGCCAACCCTATCTTCTAAAGTTGCCATGATTTAGCATTATCATGATTATATCCCTGTGAACTTGTTCGTTCAGCAGCGTCATCATTAGCATGAACGAACCAACGAGTCCATCTTACCTTAGCTAAAACCTTTTTCGCAAACAAACAAGAAGTCGTTTAGCATGAAACGGGATTTTATTTCCTTTTATTACAAAACCTGGCTAAAGGATCTACGTCTGGGTGCCAACAACTTGCACTATTCAGATAGAGATACTATTTTTTGCAATAATATAATGATGCGGTAGAAAGGCACCTGGAAGGTAGACACTTGTGAATTTGAATTTCATAATCATCATCATCCTCACTCGACTACGAGAGTAGCATTGATAACAAGAACTAATAACGGGAATGCAGATTGAAATACTCACCCCGTCCCACTTACCTAACTCTCTTCGGTCGGTTTGTTAATGCTAATTTATTCTTTGGAAATGTAATATTATTATCATCATTGTCATCTTCTCATCCATACACATTTATTTTGACATATGTACAAAACTACTCTCTGTCCTTCCTTTCTTCATTTCCTAACCTTCAGAAAAATATCCTTCATATCTGGCTGTTTGAAAAGAACAAAGTTTTCTAGCTTTTAACAATTAATTCCAGTGTAAAATAGTACATCAGATACCCTCGTTTTCACATTCAAATTAATACAACGTGTTGCAACGTTCAGTCTAACAAAATGTCAGTGTCACTCACTAATAATTTTCTTACATGTCTGAAAACTTCCCTTTCCAAGTGTGAAATATTGAACAGACAAAATCTGAATGAAAATCCTTTACAGAAGCAAACTACTCTAAGAAGAATTATATTTTAAAAAATCAAAATACCTCGTAATCCATATCTAATTCGGATTTCCTATTCCTAATGTTCAAATACTTGGAATCTTGATGTCAGCACCTGATGAGCTATTTGTATTGTATATAAAGTTAAAAATAAATGGAAAATTCATGTCAGTGACCGTTTTGAATAGGATATTCATCCGTCTGACCAATTCAAATGATGTTCATGCATATAAAAAACCAGGCGTTTCGAATTGAGGCAGAGACAAACCTAATAGATGAGAACTCAATGATGGCAATCTTTCCTCCTATAATACCTACTATGTAAGGTTAGGGAAATTCCTTTCCACTATCCGAATGAAGTAAGTTAGTTAGTACCTTTACACTACCTACACTAAATATCATGATGATGATGATGATCGTCTCTCTTGTAACCGCTATGAGTGCAAGTAATGAGTCGAGAGGGTTAACGAACTTCTCTCAAGTTCTTCAATAATAATATGAATCTCCTCCAGCCATAGGGGGAAACACGTCAATTTACCAGAGTTAACATTATATAGATTGTTCTTTGTATAAAATAATTACGTGATATGCGAAAGTATGATTTACACAAGGTATGTAAAAGGAACAGGTGGGATCGGCGGAGATTTTGGCAATAAAACTGCATCCCAACGGAAAGGGATGCAAGTTGTTTAGGGGTTGGTCTTAATGATAAGTTACCCTGCTGAAGATTTCTCAGCTCAAGAAATTATCCCCACCAGAGCCATGGATGATCATAGACATTTCTACAACTCAGAGCATTTCATGGAGAGTCAGTTAGCAAACATCTACGATTAGCTGAATTAATCATGGTCACCCCTCCTTCATAAGTTAAATCTTAGCAGTTGGCTAGTAACAAAGCTTTATAGTCGTCTTGAATTCTTCATCTCGAATGACTTTTGTTGCTCGTGGTTTTTTACATGGTGTTTTAGTACCTCCTTCAGTCCACCCCACAGTAAGTAAGTAAAACCACCACCATCACTTTGCAAAATATCTTGTCTAACGCAACATTGCAGTTCCATCAAAACTCTTTCAATGTTAAATAATAATATTTTGTTTAAACACTTTTTGCCGTAAGGATTACATCATCATCAGCAACCACTAACTTTTTGATAAAATATACATACACTCTCTACTGCTTATTTCTAGGCCTGTTCCCTACTTTGTCCAATTTCACATCGCAAAACCAACCTTTGCATTCTCATACATTATGTATTATTTCGCTTTAGCCGTTTTATCCTCTATCTGTAAATTGTAATGTAAGCAAAAAATGGATATACATTTACACCTTTAAGGTAATCGTCAACTGATTGCTATTGCATGCATGAGTACGATTTGAGTAGCGTATGGAACTGTGATTTGCCATGGAATTGCACCTTCCTAAAAAACATGAATCAAGGACAACTTTTTAAAGTTAATCATTCTCAAAGCCTATTTAATAATTCCACTAGCTTGAAAACATGTTGTCTGTCTTGTTATGCACTTTGTTATTATTGTTAATCAAAAACTGTATGGTTTTGTCTCGAACTATCTATCCACTATATTTCTTTTTAAATATGTCTACGAATTATGTCTTTTCTGAGTACCAACTTTTATTCTTCAGAGAGATAGAAGGCTTTCATCCGCATCCGAGAAAAATACTTGAACTTGACAGCACATTTCATTTCGCATGGATATGAGAAAAACAAAAATCTTAAAATATACATCATAATGATAACTCATAAAAATTTAATGATGACTGTTAATATACTAGTGTATGAGAATGGATTCGAATTGGAATGGAATTTATTTTTGTCCGTATTTGGCACTGATTTTTTAACCAACAACTCAACCAAGGAGTTTATTCACCTTCTCTTTCTCATGGTTTGCGATTTTTCATTCCGTGACAGAAAAATATTGTTTTCCTCACTTCAAACCTTGCTGAACAATGAGATCCCGAGTGGGTTTTTAAATTATTTCATGCAACTAAACTACTTTCCTATCATTATTACGCTTACACGCATATTTAAAACTAAAAATGACTTCTTTAACACCAAGACAATTCTCTAGTTGTCTTTAACCTTTGGTTCAAAATTAACAAAACTCATCCAGTTACTTCACTTAAGTATATATTGTCATGAAAAAATCATTACGAGGTAAACGAAGCCATAATTTATGTCCAGCTAGAAATGCTCCTAATGGAATTCAGAATAAAGAATCTGTCTGTGTCCTGAGAAATTGAGAAGTAAAGAAGGGGACTAAAATAGGAATATAAGAACATGTCATTAGCCTTTACGACTAAATTGGAGAAATCGGTTGTAGGCAACCTTGAACAATTCATAGTAATGCTAATTCCCTTGAGATACAACCTATAGCCAATCTTCACAGAAATGATAAAAAATTCACAGAAACCTTTAATAATTGTCAACGACTGAGAGCACTCAGCCGACCGAGGTCAGTTCCAGTTTTAAATAAATAAATGCGAAAGTAGTTTTAAAGTTAAAAAGAATTCCCGACAAAAATAGCTTTCAGACGGTATTTTATTATATCTTGGCAAATAAACTACCTTCCTGGTTGTATAACCTTCCTCAAACAAAAGTACAGGTACGCAAGGAAAGAACAAGTGTAAAACTTCCGAATTTTATTACTTTCAGTTCAAAATGCAACGTGACTGACCACCTCATGTAATAAAGTTTGGAGAAACACAACAAATTGTAAAGGCCTATCCGTTTTCCCAACTTTAAATTCCATTGCCATCTCAATTTTAAGAATATTCACACTCGACAATTCAATGTCATAAACCACCTGTAAGTGAAAGTCTTGCAAGTATTTCAGGTTCAACTAGCTCGCAATAAAATTATATCACCTTCAACCTTAGAAAAAAGTGAAAAAGATACATTGAGTTCCTCAATAGAAGCACCCAAGTACCTTTAATAAAATTTCCTCAAGATGTTGCATAATACAAACAGACTGCTTGCTGGAAGTAATAAAAATATAAAATGATCACAAAATCTAACCTTAAACTTGCCATTGTGATGCGATGCACCTTAATGAAACTTTAGAAAATTTTAGGGAATACTTAAGACATAAAACTCGGGTTCTTTTTACATTTCTCAAATTTCCTTTTCAACAGGGATTCCTTAAATATACAAATTTCGACCTAAATCTTTTCATAAAAAGGTCAGGTATCCATAAAAATAAGTATTAATATTGTATATTTGGCCTCGTTTTTTATACAAAGAAATGGATAAATCCTCCTTCACATCCCGTATTATTCACTATCCACCGACGATGACACCTACCAACCGAAGAAGAGTGATTTATAACATAACAGACTCTAATTACAGGGATATGAGAATATATTTATATTATTGGGTAAAACTGTACCTACAGATTCGAATATTTATAGCCCATCTATTTCAAACTTTCAGATTGTACAGGTAGGAAAAGTAGGTAATAAGCTCACTTTTTAAAAGTAAGGTAACATCTTATGCTCAAGAGGCATTTTTTTAAATCATCCCATTTCTATCAAAAAGGGTTGCTACCATTGTAAACGGTGCGGATACGGAAGAATAAACCGTTGGAGTGAAAAAAAATTCAAGATGAATTTAGAAAGGGCCACTGATTTTTTTTCGAAATAAAAATAATAAAAACAACGAAATAAAAGGTCTATAAAAAGAAAGAACTCTTCTTTGAGTCTTTGGTAGTGAAGCACCTATTTTGAAAAGCCCTAAGGTATTATTGTACCTGGATCAAAACAAAAAAGGAAGGCAGATGTTTCTCCCTAAGTTGCTTGCGGTCCAAAATTGAGTTTAATTGATGGAGATTCAGAAGGAATGAATTTCCCTTGAAGGGTTAGAATCTTGATAGACCTATTGTTGCCACCAAAGAAGAGGAAATCTTAGCAAGCGTAAAGTATTATTTCGAATTTTAAGGAATTATAATATGAAGAAAGATAAGGTTAGTTTTATAGACATGAGATGTGTTTGGTGTGTGTGAAAGAGGGAGATGCGTCTTCTCCAGCAGAAGATCTGTTTATATTTATTATGTTTCGTGATACGAAGTGCTTTCTAGCTGCAAAGCAACAATGCCCACGCCTAAATACAGCTCTTCTTAAGCTTAACGAGCAGTACGGAATAGCTAGCGGTCGAAACGGGCAGAGTGACCTTGGCCGCTACGCTTTTGGAAGAGAAAAAACTCGTTTGCATAATTTTATAGCCCAGCAATTCGTTCGTTTGGTATCAATCCATCTAGCAGCAACGAATGTATGATTGTGTATTATTATTATTATGTGCCATGCCATCCAATCCATGTATTCATAATCACTTGATGCAGGTAGACGCTTGACTGGACTCTTTTTTAATACTTAAGAAAGAATCCAGCATTAACAATCATCATCATCAATCCATCCATTTACTACCATCGCTGCATTTTCAGCAGACAGACTACTTAATAAAGACCCGATCATAAAATTCAACTTGTTGTTTAAACTATATAAACGTGAGATCATTCTTGAGAAGCTTTTCTTCAAATTTTTTATGCTTTCTTAATCAACCTTAATATTGGCAGATAAAATATGTGTATGAAGTTGGAATCGTTTCTCTTAAGACACTTTATGCATTGTGATTGTCATCAGTTGCAAATCGTTAAGAAAGTCAAAACTTAATTTGCATATTAGAAAAACATTTTTAGTAGTATTTAAACACATCAATTAAAAGCCAACGACTTAAAGGATTTTCATTTAAAATGATAATAACATAAATTTTGCAAAAAATAGAAAATGTTTCTCAAAATAAAGTGTGCAAGTATTATTATTATTATAGCTTTGATAAATTACGCTAACAGGGTGAGGGTGGAAAATGGAAAAACCCGAGAAAGTTATTTTTAAAGGAGAATAATGAAATTCATAATGATTAATGTATATAAGTACATAATAAAGAATATAGAAGAAGAAACCATGAGGGATAAAGTTAATTAATTACGTACACATTATTATTATAGAACAAAAAAAACGTTGCAAACTTTAGAAAAGTAGATAGTGACAGATAGATAGTTCATTAGTTCATGGCTAAATACCCACATACTAGTTCCAAGAAATATACACCTTAAAAAGACGTATGTATGAAATGCAGTAGTGTGTATCATAACATAATCTTCTTAAGGTACAGTCAACAGGTATGATAAAACGTACAAATGTACAGTACAAAGTGAATTTGATTTCATTTTCAAATCTCCGTTGTTCGTACTCGCTTTCATGCAAGAATGTTTTTTCAGATGAAAAATAACTAAGCTGTGGTGGTGGGTGCTGGTGTGTATAGCATAAGGGATGATAATGATACAAAGATGGAAATGGAAAGAAGGGGGTGAAGTAAGTCGCATAATGCCCTACCTGTCTATATAGAGTTATCACATCATCATTATCATTCCATAAAGGTTCTTTCATACAAGTGATACAAGGCAGGTAGTAAAAAAGTAGAGACTAGGGAATAATATAATACATCGCCTTATGTTGATGGGGACAGGTTTTGAACAGTTTCCAAGTAAGTAAAGTATAGGAATGTTGCCGGAGGGCTCCGTTGAAACGGGTACCCATGACCGTTACTTGTTTAACTTGGATACGATATAGCCACATAACAATCCATTTATTTATATAAGGAGCCTGTCTATTATGTCCTATGTGTATTTACAAAAGTAATTCTAAAATGATAATCTCTATATGTTGCCAGTAGTGTTGGGTCTGCTCGCAAAATCCTAACCTGTTCTTATATTGAATCAACAGGTGAGACTAAGTGAGACTCCTCCAGTCAAATCTAACTACACACATGCGGTATTCACATTCATCATTCTGGCCTTGGTTATCAAAATGTGAGAATTTTTTTCTCTTTCTTTTCCAACATCATCATGATTCAATTCAATCTCATCACGATTATGTTTGTTATTGCAAACACATACTATCTAAACTAAAGCTGTCCTAAGAAATTAATAACAACGGCTAGTTGTTAGTGTAGTAGTTTGCATAACAAAAAGCTAACTATATTTTATGCATGTATGTATATGTATACTACGGATAAATGTTGGAGAGTCTTAAAAACCGGAGGAATTGTTATTCACTCGAATGAATGTTATCATCTCATGAGTCCAGCTAGAACGTTGCATATTTTATAGCCGTAACACTGCACATCTAAATGTTGTTTTATGGATGAATCCATGAATTTTATGGAACGGATCGTAACCTTAAGTGTGTTGTATAATTTGTATGTAATTTTGCTTATTTATTGTGAGTGAATTTTACAGATCCTATCTTGCTTTCTTTCTTGCACTACTTACCCTCCTCTCTAAAAGGAAAATAACCATTTTATTTCTTAAGCATCATTATTGTATTATTATATCGTATTTTTTTATTATTTACTTGTATTACAAATTCACATATGATTATTGTAATGTGTTCTTTTGTACCTTCTTAATCTTTATCAAATGTACCTCATACCTAACCTACCTGCAATAGTAATTTTAATTTTAACGTTTAATGTGTGTGTCTATAGTCTAGTCTATAGTCATCTTTATGATTATTATTATTATTTACACAGTCTATTCAAAGTCTGATTCAATAAATGTCTCATCCACTTCATCATCAAGATCAAATGTTTTAGATCTACAAAAGTTTATAAGAAAGTTTCAAGTTTCAAAATTCTCCAGATAAACTAAAAGTATTAACAAATGATCCGATCCGATTACTTCGCTAAGATGCTTTGATTCCCACACACACAAATTTCAAATAGTTGTAGTTTTACTATTCTTTTACTCCAAACAAATACTTATTTCCCGTTTCCATTCCCTAAAAAAGATTAAAACATGGCTGCTTCCATTCCATGCATGAGAGAATCCCATCCGTCCGGTTTCTGAATTTTTTATCCTGTACCAAATCCCACGTAATAAGTTTTGCTCGAGAGTAATAAAAATATTAACCTTTTCTGAAGTGCACCTACATCTTTTTAGCTATCAACTTACTTTACTTTATATTGCCCTATTTCCGGCTTGACAATGAGTTTTTAAAAATCTAAGGTCCCTTCAGATCATTATTAAAGTCTCAGGTTTTCTTTGCTTTTTTAACCTACATAAGGAGGTACTTTGGGAAAGGGCTCTTAATAGTTGGGTTATTTTTGTGTAAAATGTAACTTGAGACAAAGTAAGTAGAGGATGAAAATGGACATCTATTCATAGAACCGTATTTTTATGATGAGCCTCAAAGTAATGAATGATGAGCTGGAGATGAATTTTATTACCAGCACACCTACGCTATGTTATTTTAGCTTGAAGATAAACGTTCGAACTAAAGCTAACAATGAATTTCATGAGAAATACAACAGGTAGGATTTTAAACTTAAACATCCTCTGGGATGGGACGCTTTGTATTAGCAAGATATTCTAAAAAAACCTGCGTTATATATTATACAAGGAAGACATCAATGTATGTTGTATTCATAGAAATTTTGAATGCAAGAATCTATACGTATGATATAATAATAATCTAATGATAAAATTTCCGGTGGAGTGAGCATTGCATAGTTCATTGTTAGCATTGTATTATTACATTATTAGCAAGCTCACCGTTATGAGCGGATATACGTATAGATTACTTCATCCTGTCTGACAAACATCACAAAAATTTTTTCCCTCTCAATTAAATAATACTGCAGGTTTAACCTTCATAATTGCCCCTTTCCAGATTTTGTCGCAAAAAAGTTTAAAGCCGTTCCCACGACTTGCTTCGTTGCTGTACTCGCCCTTAATGAGTATGTATTCTTTTACCACGCTCTTTATAATAATGAAACGTAATGTCAAAAATCCTAACCTTAACCTTTGGAAATAAATACTTGGCAAAAAGAAAGGATGTCAATTGATATATGTTGACGTGGTTGTTGATGTTATGTAACTTATATTGATGCTCTCACTAAAAACTTGTGTAGACGAAGAAAGTGTTAAAAACTTAAGTTAATGCAATGATGATGAATATCTCGGAAAGTTTTATAAATCCTCCACAAAAAAAGTTTATCATTTCCAGTCAGTTTTTTTTCCTCTAATCAACTCAATTGCAAAAAATTCTTTAACTGTATCTGTCTGATGATTTTATGCGTTTACTGTCAATAACATTTTAATTGCAGGTAATAAACACCACAGACACACAACAAAGGTATTTCACTTAATACGTTTAACTATTCAAAGTAAGTTGGATGGATTGTTGATGAATGATTCAGTGGTATGAAAGGAAAATGCTTTTATATTAGTTGAAAACGGTAATATTCAATAATTGCATGTATCAAATGAATCATTCAAATGAAATGAAGACTTACTGGGAGAGATTAAATTATAATATCCCATACCTATTGGTAAATACCATCGGACATACCCATTCATTCTACAATAATTCATAACGGGCTTTAACGTATTTTCTTTTCAATCTTCACACGTAATTGAGTTATTTACCAACATTGAATCTAATTGTCTCAAAATCGACATATTACTGTTATTGCCTTGTTAAAATCTACTAAAGCATTCTTAAGGAAAAATGTAAACTCTTCTAGAGTGAAAGCACGCAGGAAGCAAATGAATACGAAGGAATTTATACAAATTAGTATTTTTACCTTTGTCTTTATTAACAACTAATGAGAGCGGTTCATCAGAATCAGGATCCGGTTCATGATCAGAATGTTCGGGTTCACTGTCGCTTTTTCCTTTCGTATCCAAAGGTGGTGGTTGGGGTGGACTTCTTGACAAAGGTGATGAATTCCGATTGTATGGAGAAAATATTGGATTGTTGTTTCTGATGAGGTCTAATTTATTCTCACAATCAACATCGTCTGATCCACCGTCAAGAGATTTTTTCAAAGTAGTACATTCTGATAAACGCTGCTGCTGCAATTGCAGCCGGTTTTTTAGCAAAAATATTTTCGGCATATTGATTCACGATCTTGGGATATTGCATTCAGTGCCTTAAAGGTACGAATTGAGTTTTGACACAAGTCAAAAACATTTACTACTGGGGTAAGTAGACCACTTTACACTTAGTACACAAGACATATAGATACAACTCTACGTAAATTATCTATAGTTATTAGTTTTTAACTAAGTCCAGTCCAAGTTTATCTTTAAGTAAGGTACTTACTTATACAGGGTTTTTTTTATTAATTCTAATTTAATAAAGAATTTTTTATCTCCTAAAATTATCTAGATTACTACACTGGTAAATCCAAGGAAATCTTTCTCCCAGTCACAGTTTATATTTGATTTGCACACTCACTTAACTTTAAACCGCTTTGGAACTCTTAGTAAAAATTTCCTAAACTATGTTCTAAATCACTATTAAGTTGTATTGTTTACTTTGAAAATGCACAGTTACAAGAATCAAATGAAATGAAATCCAATCAACACCACACTGGATTCAATCCTTAAGGGTACACGGATGCACGCCGGACTTCCTCGACTTAAATATATTATAAACAGTTATATTTACTAACTGACATCAGGAAGAGTAGTGGAGTACTTGAAAGAGTGACCACAACCTTAATATTAAGCCTTTCCCCTATCTTTTTAGAAAAGGTCTGACCTGGTCTAAGGGATCAAGTAAATTGAATGTTGGACAAATGTCCCTTAATAGGACTTTGAAATTTGTCCAGTAAAGTGAAAACTTTTTATTTGCTAGCCTTTAAATGGACTTAAATAGCTGTAACTGCTGGAACTGTTGGTATTTTAAGACTGACTGATATTTTGATACTGAGGAGTCTCCGAGTATACTACCACTGGCAGAGAAGACTGAAGAGAAACTGAACAGGTAGAAGGTATCTGGTATTCACTATTGTCAAGGTTACAGTTAGGATCAACCCTCTATACTTGAAAGAACACTGCAAGCCCGTCCGTCCAGATCCAGCAAGCACAGAGCTCTATAATAATGTTATCATGCAGTCGACATCGAAAGTCTCAGAGGTACAGATAATGCACTGATGCTGCTATAATGTTTTGTATGCAATGTAATATCTTAAATAATAGTCCGAGTGGTACGTACAGGGATACTAAACTGTAAGATTTTTTTATACCCAGTGGAATCAACAAGTAAAAACTAAACTTACTTATCATGATCATCATCCTCACTCTCTACTTACTGTACAATGTACAGCAGACTTTTTTGAAACGACTAGCACGACGCAGTACCTAGACTCCATGTACATGCGATGATGCACCTTTAGAAAAATGAAAAACTACTTTGTATTCCTACCCATATAGGTAGGTAGTTAAATTGTCTCTACTACCCCTTTGGGGTTATTTTTACATTGTTCAGCATGATAATATATTATAAAGGTACTTCCCCGATCCGTCTTCAAGAAGAAGAACTCTTTCCCCTTAAAAGTAAATCCTGTAGAATGAATCCTAGGAAAGTAAGTAATTTATAGTTAATATATGTATAAGACATTCATTTCAGAAAAGGTATCATTAAAGCTAGAGAAGGATTATATTGTGGTTTGGTTTGGACCCGTCTTTAAACTTTTGAACATGCAATGCTTTTTCTTTTGTTCCTCTATATTATTGGCATTGAAAGTTTTTACAACCCCCACCGTTGGTGATTGTTGCTATCGCTACGATGGTTGCGTTATGTTATGTTGCATTTTTACCCTTTCCTTATTTCATTGTTGTTCCTACTTACTCGTATATGTTAAACACCCTCACTCACTCACCCTAAGGGAACAGTAGACCCGAATTAATAATAAAAGTAAACTTGATTCATTTCATCATCATCATCATTCTTGATCTTGAATCTGACTATCTCAAGAAAATAACTAAGGAAGAGGACACTGACTTCCCGTCTCGATCGGTTGCCCAATGCAAATACCCACAGAGTCAATTCTTTCAACTTGTATATAATATGTGGATTAAATGCCATCCCTCTTTTAAATTCAAGTAGGATCAAACCCACCCCATCGAATTATCATCACTATTGCTTCTCCTTTATGTCACATATATATTACCCTACCTATGAGACACAGTACAACAGGGCTTTTGTATATTATATAATTATACGCTTTTATAGACATTTATACGGTTTTTAAAATCCTTCCTGTACACATCCTTTTCAATTGTGTTCTTGAGAAAAAAAGCCTTCTTCGGAAGATACACACATAATGCGGCTTAGAAAAGGTTTTTCTTGCGGTCATCATTTTCAACAATGATGGTATTACAATTCAAACACTATGAATATTTCACCATGTTACCTTTATTCTGATAGCAAAGTATGAACAATAACCTCGTTATCAAAAATATGCAGAGGTTCTTCTTTATCTTTGCTAACATATACAATCATAATATTCTCCCAGATATTTTCTGCGAATTTCTTTGCTACTACTGAAGAGTTTTAAAAAAACAACAAGTCTGGTTTACTAATATGTTGCACATTCTTCCGGACTCATCATTTATGCATATTGTATGTGTCTGTTGTACATATGATTTAGCAACAAGGGTGATCTCATTAGCATATTCAGGTAAAATATTATACTCAATTCAATTTTGCTTACTTTAATGGAATTATGGATATTTTATGGAGTGTTCATTATAAATATTAGTGTAAGCATAATACTAAAGCATAAATCATAAATGTATTATTATTATTAGCATACAAACCGCTTTTTTGCTCTTTCTCTATATTTTGCTTGACTGGTGACTGGATTAAAAATTGCCAACTCTTAATTTCAGTTATTCTGATATTTTTCGATTCTGCTCACATTTAAATTTTAAATTTACAAACTTGTTACGATAATAGTATTTCGTACATAATGGAAAAGAAAAATAAGTTATAATATATTTACAAAGTTCCAACCTCTGAATTGTGATAAAATATACTTTAATCTGATTCTGACTCCATTTCTCTGCCAATGAACTAACCTGATGAACGACGTTGTAAAAGGCAATCTAAGTAAGTAAGGATAAAACATTACGAAATATCACGGTTCGAAGAAAGAAAAGCCTTCCTGAACTTCAAGTTGAATCCCAACTTGGTTTTAAAAGTGACATTTTGCAATGATGCGAAACGAAGTTGTTCTGCCAGTCTTGCCAATGATAAAGGTTTCAATTTCATTTCTTACAACTTCTACAGCTATACAGACAGGTTCTCAGGATGATTATTGTAATGCTCCTCCTGATCATCATCAAGATTCTCCTCAATTTAAATTCACATCTTGCCAATGGCCAAAATCTACTTCTTTCTTTCTTTCTTTCTATACAGATTCATAATCAGTGAGTAGGATGAATGATGTTTTACTCATTTGATACAATAACGAAAGCTTACCTTTGCATTTGCTTATATTCTACTAGCTACCGGAAAATCATACATAGAGATAGACACGGTTGGCTGACATGAATGGCTCAAACAAAACCATTTCATTACTTCTTCTTTGATTTCATGAAATGCCAGAATGCTCTTTCTGATACGTTTCGCTGATCTGATGGATTATGTAACTTTATGCTAGACGGATAAAATACGTAACAATGTGCTAAAAAGAATTGTTGATGATAATGCCCAAGTTATGATATAATGTATTTTACCCACACCACTACTCGAGGAATACTACTCTTTCAGTTAGTTAGTGAAGATGAGACCACAATGATCATTGTAATGATAATGATAATAATGCGCCAGGGATGTGATTGTGGGATGAAACTCCGCAACGAAACGCGAAAAAGGTTTCTCATTTCGATTTTCACAGAAGGTCAACGGCTTCGTTATGAGGATGCGTGACGGAAGAATTCCGTTAAGAGGTAAATTTTTATAATTGTTTACAAACCACACAGTGTTCTATTCCCATTTTATATCATAATAATATTATTACTCTATCTTTCCTTTCATCTCTTTCGATTTCATTCGAAGTTTAGAATTAATGCCAAAAGTAAATACAAAAGTCAGTCTGAGCCTTTAATTGTTGGAAATGTGAAAGGCTTTTAATATCAGACATAACTGAAGATTAAGGGATGGATTTCAAGGTCTTTTAGCCAACGATTAGTTGAATGTTGGACTAGTTAAACTTCAACTTGTGATTTCAGAATTTGAAGGGCTAATGGTATTATTGTGCCAAGGTTACCCACCACACGAGTGAAATTTAACAGGGAAATCATTAGTCTTATGGACTGGACTCAATATTGAAAAGGGAGATAGATTGGGATTTTACTGATTTTGCCTAAACCTTTATCTTGCCAGAGTTTAATAGCTGTGTATTTCTGCATAATTTGCTTTGGGTATTCTTGCAAAACCTTGAGATTGACAGTAAAGTAGAAAACGTTTAATTTACATTTACAGCTTGAAAATAAAGTGACAGACCTTAGGGCTTTCAGTTTCACTTTTCACAACTAATCATACTTAAAAACGTGGATGTTTGGTACAGTATTGTTACTTTTTGAAATTTTGTCCAGTCTTCTTTTATAGTTTAGAGATTGACGCCTCCTACATTTAGAAATCTAGCGATTTCTTTATTGCTTTGTGGTAGCAGTCTGTGACTCAAGGACAACTTCATTTTTACAGCTTATAAGTGTCGATGATTCGGTATCTTTGTTATATTTTAGATTGCCTGGATCGTTTATTTCGGGTTAAATGGAACATCACATTATTAAACCAACCATCTGCTTCAATTTAGGCACTGTTTTATGGGCCTTTTTATATGAGAAATATGTCAACTCATCATTTTTCAATTTAAGATGAAAAAGTTTCTTTTACTTTTAACATTTTTAACCCTAATTTTCTATTTTTTAATTTTTATCTTGGTTTTATTTTTTTTACCTTAAAATGGGGTTTCAATATTTTTATTTTATTTGAAGTTTTGATCGAAGGGAGAAAGAATTTTGATTTGGTAATGTTGAATTTAATTTAGATTATTTCCCAATGGATTAGATGCATTTTAGTTTAGTGTAGTATTTAGTTTTGTCTAAAAGTGATTCAAAACTTTTCACATGCATATTAAAATTTAAAAATCGCATTCAAAATCAATACAATTTTAAAATATTGATAAGAAATTCCTTTTCGAAGAATCATCCTTCATTATGAAATTAATAAATGATTCATTCTCAACATTGTCAATAAATCTAAAATTAGATTAAAGTTAAAATTTTAACTTCCAAAGTAAACACCTTCGGGAAACATTATTTGTAATCGCAATAACATATTTTCATGTGAATATGACCAAGGATGACAATGCAATGAAGATAAGCAGTGAAGAAGACTCATTCCTAAAAAAATACATATAATAAGTAAACATCCCAAACAAATTAGAAGTAGCTGACTTTTGTCTAAATAAATAAAAATGCCTAACGACAGCAAACAATCGAAACTTGAAAAGTAAATGTTTGATATGTATTTATGATACGGAAAATATTCACAGTACTTAGGGGATTCGATTTCAATATTTTCAATATCCTTCAAAAGTAAGGCACTAAGCTAATCTCCCTTCATCATCCCTCAGTTCCGCTTTTTTCTACACGGACACGTTCTTGACAAAAGGTTCACATTTTTTAGCCTTGAAGTCACATACTGTCAACTGGCCAAGTTTTTTGGTTGTCCGTTCACTACCTTTATAAATCATAAAATCTTAAAACTTTATAACAAATGGTAAAAGTATATATGTTGAGACTGAATTTAGACCTCGGTTTAAGAACTTAAACAAAAGTGCAGTATAAAGAGATCGCCATTTATATTGATTCTGGACTTATTTCAACAAAAAGTTATTTGGGCAATATAACCTTCACTTTTTAACCTGTATAAAATCCTTGTCTCGAATAATTTTACGGCCTGCTTATTTCTTCAAATACAAAATGAGTCATAAACACCCAAATTAGGGATTTTCAGATTGCATTGAGTAAAGAGAAAAAACCAAATGTTTGGGTCAGGTTTGATCTTTAAAACACTCAAGTTTCAATGCATTTGTAATTATTATGGAAGCTGAATGCATGGAGTAATATGCCCTGTTAGCAGTACCTATCCGCAGCTCAGAGATTTGAACTTCTTTTTAGAATTTATTGTCTCTTTATTTTTGCAGTTTGAACTTTTTATTGCATTTCGTCACTCACCCAGTCAGTGGGGTGACTTATTCTTGTCAAAACAACTCAAAAATTATCATTTGAAATGGACAAAAATACGGTGATTATGTTTGTTTCGATAGGAAAATCCACTTCAAACCCTCCTTCCATTTAAAATTAAGATAACATATTTTTCAGCCTGTCCTTCCAAATAACTTCAATATTTTTCAAATTTTCTACAACTGTCGATTTGAATGACCAAAGCCTGGAGTTAGATATTTTTCAGCTATGTCTTATTAAGATAATCGGCAAAACGCAACGGTTTTCTCAAGTGTATTTTCGAGCAATCTTAAGCTTAGTCTGTCATAAAACTTTGCTACCCCAAGTCCAAAAGGTCCAGTCAAGATATTTTTCACGAAAAGCGGAATCCCTCTTACTTGACTATTTTAGGATATTCATCCTCAATGAACTATCCATAAAAACTTAGTTATACTTGCAAATCAGAGGGATGTGTTGGCTAATCTTATCTTAGCTTGAAGTGATAAGTCACATTTCGGAGTATGGAACTTTAGTTTATGAATAATTTATAAGAACAGTTACTTATACACACTGCTCTTCAAAAGCGAGTTCGGTTCAGACTCTATGCATACATTTATTGAGGTCGCAATTTGTTTACTTTGAAAATTGGAAATTCTAACAACAAGGGCGAAGGTCAAGAATCAAGAATACCTTTCATTTTTGCTTGTGAGTGTAACCTTTCGTTGGGAAATTATCTCCTTACTTGACTAACTGGAAGTCTTTAAGGTTTTTGGAACAGAAACGGTTCAACTGAAGGAATGCCTTACACATTGTAAACCTAATGTCCGTTAGGTCACTATTTTTGTTTCCATAAACACATGCTACAGGCTGCATGTGTGAAGGCAATTGGTGAAAGGTAAATATTAGAAGCATCCCTTTGTAGGAATAAGTAGGAATGTCATGAGAGCTACATTTGATAATAAATAGCATAATATTACATTAGCACATAGCGAGGGCTAAAAATTGTTGTAATTAGCCTCGCCCTTGACCGTGTCGTACCGACTAGCCTGTACCCTTTATTTTATTAATTTAGGTTATAATGATTTGTCAATACATATTATAATTAACTATCCATGTTTCTGAAATGTTTATGCTGACAACACAAAAATTAAGATTACGATGAAGCATTATGATGATAATTTGTTTTCCCAAATTGCTCGTTTTACCACCATGGATCGAAATATGTTGAAAATTTTGTTTATCTAAAACGTATCCTTACTTTTAAGCTTTGGACTATAAGCGTGCCAAATTTTGTACTGTTAGGATTTCAAAGCGAGTTTTCGTTGGAACAAAACCGAACAGAAATACGTCCAAAAAACATATTAAAAATAGTAATGTATGTTTACGTGGAACATTTGGTGGAATTGTGACATTGTGAGTCTGTTCTGTAGTTTAGAAGCGCAACAAATAAACGAATAAATATTTCAAAAGTTTCATTCTAAATTCCCTTAAAAACCACAAAAATAAACCGAAAACATTTGTATGCATAAAAATTCATCGTAAACGTTTTTATCATTAAAAACCTAGAATTTTTACTCGACAGGTAGAAAGTAGAAGCTATACAAAAACAATGTTTTAATTTATAAAATCCTGTTATTTTCTTCAGCTTTCTTTCAACTTTTTTCTGTCAATACAAAGGGTTACTTTCTTAGTAAAACTGCAATATGTATTCCAAAGAGTACAAAAGGATTTGGGGATGTAGTTTGTACAAGCAGGGATTTAGTGACACGCCATGCACTTAGGTCAACGTAAACAATCTTTTTTAATTTTTTCCTGCAAAAGAACACTAAAGCATCATACTCAAAAATGCATAATTTCCTAGTTCGTATTCAAATACAAAAAAATGTTCTTTTTACAACCGATGTTCATCCCAGAAAATAAAAAGAAGGCAGGCGGTCTAAGTAAGAATTCTTTTCCCTACATATTATTACCTAATGATGGTCAGTAATGTAAAATCCGAAGATGTTACTTCTCTTGCAGATATGGATTTAGGACTTGAGGTTAAGGTGATGTGTCATCCTTTCATCAGTATCTTATTGCGTAGTTAGATTTATGTGTCAGCAGTCCTTTGGAAAACGTCTTATAAAACACTTGTCATACTTCTGTTGGCATCTGATTTAAATCTTCACGTATGATTATCGCTTACGAAAATACTAGGTAAGAAGGTAGTAAATATTCATCAGGGTTAGGGTCAGTGTAATAATATACAAGTCGCAATAAGCAGAGAGGAAGTAGTTTGCACATTGAACCAATCGTAGAGTCACCTAGATTTTTCTCCATGTTGATATTATAACTACTTGCTAAGTTAGGAGGAAAAACTAACGGTACATTTAATGTTTGCTAAAAAAATATGACGATAATGGTGATGTAATGTGCTTGGGCAGGGAAGGATAGGAAGGAACACACTGCAATTTCATGGTAACAAACAACTAGTAACTTCTAGTAAGAACACGTAAGGGTAAACTTGTGTAAGTACTTTTTATGGATTACAGATTATGGACAGGTGGACAAGGAACGAATTCTGATGAATGCTAATGGCAAAAAGTGACACACAAATGTATTCAGATTTATTTTTACATAAGACAATTATCTCACAAAAAACAAACGAAATGAGACACATTTGTATTTATGACAGATGGAAGTAGGACAGTATTAATATATGTGCTGTTATGCTAATCTCCGAATTACAATTACATCCATCCACTTAATAATAATAATAATTTTTCTATAAATGAGATGCAATATTTATCCATAAAAAATGTAGGTTCTTTTCACTCAAACCTATAAAACATTTATGCCTCAAATATTCTTAGAATTTAAAAGGATATTTCAAAGTCAAATAGTTCATTCGAGAAGAATGTTTGGGTAAAAGAAGTCAGTGTTACCAGGACAGAGTGGAGGAGTGCAAATTTTAATTTCTTTTGTAAAGAAAATGATGGCAGGATGATGAGAGGAAAGATAAATCAACGAATGTGTAGGTGAATGGCATGTCAAATAAAAGAAGTCATGAGATGATGATAAGATCTTATGATTGTGTATATAGTAAGTAAGTAAAGTATAGTAATTTTCAAGACGAGTCTTTTAACTTGACAATGATTTTCAAATTTCAATACGAAGTCAGTGGTGGTTGTCGTAAATATCATACCTGTTCCTCTTTCGGGCTAATGATGAATGCAGCCAGGGATTAAAACTACTACGTAATACACAACAACAATTGAAGTTTTGCCATTCTAAATTGTTCGATTCACTTGTTGTATTTAATACATTGTCTAAGAAGAAGTTTGGGAACAGGAATGATTATTGCAGTGAACATGAAGTTTGCATAGATGTGCAAAGTGGTATTAGCAAGAAGAGTCTAGAGTGGATAGGCTAATGGAGATGGTGGATAACCACAAGGCATAGCCGGGCATTGACCCTTTCGGTTTCATTGCACATCCATAGGGGCAGAATTATCATGATCATCCAATGGTCTAATGGGTACTCTGTTGTTCTTCACTATGCTGACTGGTTCCTAAATGACTTCCTGGTTTTCTCTCTCCCGAGTTCGCAATAGTTGGCATCAATGCGGAAGAAGGTACCGTTGCTTCTTCCCTAAAAAACTCCTCTCACCATCATCATCCTTCTTCCTCTCTCCTCAATTGGACACCCCAACCCGACATTCTCATTTCATCCTTTATGATATTCAACCAAATTAAATATCATCATCCTTCACTATTTTCAGACAGCGTGCTTTTTTCCCCAAAAAAATTCTGCCATTTAAATCACAATCAGACAATCACTTAACGTGGATCCGGTGATACTATGGAATAGCATGCATGACATTGATGATGCATTATATTCTATTATGATGATTTAGGAGAACGCGATTAAGGTAATTCATTGCTGATTATAAAAGTATAGCTTTTGACAAGAGATCAAAATGAATTAAGTTTTGTCATCTGTTTTAAGAAATATTCACGTTGTTTTAAACCTTTTGTTTGTTGTCCAAAAGGTAGATTTAATTAAAAGATTTAAGTCGAGTTAATGGCTTTGCAGATTTTTTTAATACGAAAATTCTCAAGTCCTAAGCACTAAGCATTGCATTGGAGATTAATCTTAAGATGGGTAAAAGAATTAAGAATTTTCCACTTGAGAGAAACACCTACACGAGACATAACTAAAGTCAAGGTGTAGGGTGTAATATATCATATGTTGGAAAGTTCATTTACTCCTTCACTATTAGAAGACGTTGAGGTGGGGTGGATGTAGCTTTGCATGTGAGTGGATCAAGACGAAAACATACGTGCGTTTGGGACACTCTACTATTGAGTAACGGGAATTTATTCTAATTAATAATAAGCTTGACGACTGACTAATATTCTGCGCTCATTTTATCCACATATTTAAATGGCTGGGGCTAAATCAAAACAATTAAAAGTATATTATAAGGGTTTATATTATTAATAGTCTTACAAACAATGCATTTCATAAATTTAAAGGGATGATGCTCAGAAAGTCAAAGAACCTAAATTTACCCAAAGGAGAGTTACAAATCTATAACTTTTCCTTTTTATGAATAACTGGATACTTACTTATTGAGTTTAACTGGTGACTGGCACCAAACAAAAGCAATTGTGACCCTGTTTATAATTTTTGAATCTCATTATGAGGTCGTTTAAGGTAAACCTGGTGGTAATTTTATCCTTTTACTGGACATTTAAAGGGTTAGAGAATCTTTTACCTTAATTTACTTTCTAAACAATATCGACTTCAATTGGCTGCTGTACCGTATGTTTGAGTTTTATAAAAATGAAGCAAATTAGTATACTTTTTAAAAATTATTCAATGATACTTCTTTACTTTTATAAGAAATTAAGTCTTAATTTTAGGAATCTGCATTAATTTTAAAGAACAATAATGTTAAAGTCGGTTTTTTTGCCTATTTTACGGATACATTCGCGGTGTTGAATCTTTAAACTGTTACACAATTTGTAGAGATTTTATTAATGACATTAAATGTCACTGAAATAATAAATAACTCTTAAGTCGTCAATGTTATTCACCT